>WBZZ01003784.1:45000-48882 GCA_019918135.1 Paulinella micropora | reverse complement strand
TATCAGTACGCCTCAGATATAGTATTATTATTATTATTATTATTATTATCATTATCATTATCATTATCATTATTATTATTATTATTATTATTATTATTATTATTATTTTTATTATTATTATTTAGGGAGTACATAGGCCATCGGTCCCTTTCCATGGGCTGATTGGTATAAAGCTCCTAGAGTAATGTTCTATGCCGTCACTTCCTTTATTCCACCGATTGGTGTGGAGACTTTCCTTATGGAATGGAGGACTGGATGCACATGGCCTTTTGGCTCAGCAATTGGCAGACGATACATACATATTATTATTATTATTATTATTATTATTATTATTATTATTATTATTATTATTATTATTCAGCCCAACGGCCTCAAGGCGTTAAACTGTGACGCCAACTCATAACCCTTTGGTGGTAGATGCTGGGGAGGAGGGTCGTTGCGCGCGTAAAAGATCTTAAACTCCGCATATGCTGGTTGATAGCCCAGGACCCAGCAGACACCAGATTATTATGGGTGGGGTTTCGAGGCAGCTCTAGCAACCGCGCTTGGTGTATGCACTTGCACATTCGGTGACGTCTTGCAAGAGGTTGCTGGGACTGCGGAATAACCTCGGCTTAGTGCAGTCTTGCCCTCAGGAGCTCCATCGGTGGCCCCGATCATCAGGCGAGAGACTGACACGGGGGGGTGGAGGACCTCGAACAAGGGTATTGGAGGCTTATGTCCGTTGAGGATATGCCATTAGCTGCATCAGTACGCCTCAGATATAGTATTATTATTATTATTATTATTATTATTATTATTATTATTATTATTATTATTATTATTGGCTGATTGGTATAAAGCTCCTGGAGTAATGTTCTATGCCGTCACTTCCTTTATTCCACCGATTGGTGTGGAGACTTTCCTTATGGAATGGAGGACTGGATGCACATGGCTTTGGCTCAGCAATTGGCAGGAGATACATTATTATTATTGTTATTATTATTGTTATTATTATTGTTATTATATTATTATTATTGTGGACACCGTGATAGCCCAGTGGTCAAGTTCTACCATCTGGGCCCTGTCGCCAGTTCGATTCCCGTCGGTGCCACCAGTATTTTCATTGAACATACCGATCCGTCTGGAAGTGTTGGAACTGCCCTTGCGGGGGTGTCATTAGAGCCTATCGTCAATTCTTCGTACTCCCTCACGGGTGAGACGATGGAGGCGCATGTGCAGATTTGCATCAGCCATTGACAGAGAAGCACTATATTATTATTATTATTATTATTATTATTATTATTATTATTATTATTATTATTATTATTATTATTATTATTATGAGCGGGTAGCTATTCAGGGATGGTTAGAGTCACTTTTTTCTCCCCAGCATTCGGTGTTGTGACTGTTGGGTCGAGGGATGGAGGCGGATGGCCCTTGGGCTCGGCCATGACATATCAATACAATTATTATTATTATTATTATTATTATTATTATTATTATTATTATTATTATTATTATTATTATTAGGGAGTACATAGGCCATCGGTCCTTTCCATGGGCTGATTGGTATAAAGCTCCTAGAGTAATGTTCTATGCCGTCACTTCCTTTATTCCACCGATTGGTGTGGAGACTTTCCTTATGGAATGGAGGACTGGATGCACATGGCCTTTTGGCTCAGCAATTGGCAGGAGATACACTATTATTATTATTATTATTATTATTATTATTATTATTACTATTATTATTATTATTATTATTATTATTATTATCATTATTATTAGTATTATTATTATTATTATTATTATTATTATTATTACTACTACTACTACTACTACCATTATTATTATTATTATTATTATTATTATTATTATTATTATTATTATTATTATTATTATTATTATTATTATTATTCATCTGGGCCCTGTCGCCAGTTCGATTCCCGTCGGTGCCACCAGTATTTTCATTGAACATACCGGTCCGTCTGGAAGTGTTGGAACTGCCCTTGCGGGGGTGTCATTAGAGCCTATCGTCAATTCTTCGTACTCCCCTCACGGGTGAGACGATGGAGGCGCATGTGCAGATTTGCATCAGCCATTGACAGAGAAGCACTATATTATTATTATTATTATTATTATTATTATTATTATTATTATTATTATTATTATTATTATTATTAGGCACCGCGATAGCCCAGTGGTTAAGGTCTACCATCTGGGACCTGTCGCCAGTTCGATTCCCGTCGGGGCCAGTATTTTCAAAGGATATTTTCTTTGAAAGTAATGGTCTGTCTGGAAGGCTTGGAGCTGCCTTGCGGGGGTGTCAGTAGAGCCTATCGTCAAACCTTCGTACTCCCCTCACGGGTGAGACGATGGAGGCACATGTGCAGAAATGCATTCGCCATTGACTGAGAAGCACTATTATTATTATTATTATCATTATTATTATTACTATTATCATGGACACCGTGATAGCCCAGTGGTCAAGTTCTACCATCTGGGCCCTGTCGCCAGTTCGATTCCCGTCGGTGCCACCAGTATTTTCATTCGAACATACCGGTCCGTCTGGAAGTGTTGGAACTGCCCGTGCGGGGGTGTCATTATTAGAGCCTATCGTCAATTCTTCGTACTCCCCTCACGGGTGAGACGATGGAGGCGCATGTACAGATTTGCATCAGCCATTGACAGAGAAGCACTATTACTATTATTATTATTATTATCATTATTATTATTATTCAATGAAGGCACATGTCCAGGATCTGGATCTGATGCTATAGTCTGAGGAAGCCTATTATTATTATTATTATTATTATTATTATTATTATTATTATTATTATTAGTAGTAGTAGTAGTAGTAGTAGTAGTAGTAGTAGTAGTACTACTACTACTACTACTACTACTACTACTACTACTACTACTACTACTACTACTACTACTACTACTACTACTACTACTACTACTACTATTACTATTATTATTATTATTATTATTATTATTATTATTATTATTATTATGGACACCGTGATAGCCCAGTGGTCAAGTTCTACCATCTGGGCCCTGTCGCCAGTTCGATTCCCGTCGGTGCCACCAGTATTTTCATTGAACATACCTGTCTATTTCTGGACCAGTATTTTCATTGAACATACCGGCCCGTCTGGAAGTGTTGGAACTGCCCTTGCGGGGGTGTCATTAGAGCTTATCGTCAATTCTTCGTACTCCCCTCACGGGTGAGACGATGGAGGCGCATGTGCAGAAATGCATCAGCCATTGACAGAGAAGCACTATTATTATTATTATTATTATTATTATTATTATTATTATTATTATTACTATTATTATTATTATTATTATTATTATTATTATTATTATTATTATTATTATCATTATTATTACTACTACTACTACTACTACTACTACTACTACTACTACTACTACTACTACTACTACTACGACTACTACGGATATCAGGGAGGCTGAGACTCGTGCGCGGCTGTCAGCCATTCTCAAGTCGTACAGCAGCGCCGACGTGTCCTTTGATGCGGTGCTCGAGCGAGCCGCGCTGGAACCCGCCACAAAGGTCGATCTATCTATCTATCTATCTATCTATCTATCTATCTATCTATCTATCTATCTATCTATCTGTCTATCTGTCTGTCTGTCTGTCTATCTATTTATCTATCTATCTATCTATCTATCTATCTATCTATCTATCTTCCTATCTATCTATCTATCTATCTATCTATCTATCTATCTGTCTATCTGTCTATCTATCTATCTATCTATCTATCTATCTATCTATCTGGGTGCTCAAAACACTTGGACTAACGGCTTCCTTTTCTTTCTCTTCTTCCTTATCCTCCCACTCTCCATTCTTCAACGTCCTTCCTCCTCTTCTTTTTC
>WBZZ01003784.1:32500-37500 GCA_019918135.1 Paulinella micropora | reverse complement strand
CCCACCTTTCGACCCCGCCCTGACTATTACTGGCAAGCCAATTAACTTCATCGCTGACAAGCCTTTCAAAGACCTCGGATGGATTGTCTACCATGACCTCAGCGAAAACGAACAACGAGCAGAAATCCAAAAGAAGTTCATTCTTTCTATGCAAGCCATCGATAGCTGCTCGATCAATGGCTTTATGAAACTTTGGCTCTACCAGCACTATGCTGTCCAGTCACTTGCCTGGCCATTTCTCATTTATGACCTCTGCTTATCTTTCGCCAAAACCCTTGAGAAAATTGCGACCCGCTTCCTCAAAAAATGGGTCAATATCTACAAAAGAGCTCTGGTCTCCTGCCTTTACCGCCCACGCTCGAAATTCGGTCTACAGCTCCAGTCCATCGTCTCTTTTTACCAGCGACTTCAAATCAACCGTGCTCACATGCTGAAGTACTGCCCAGATAAACACCTCTCGTCCATCTATGCGATGAACCTGACGAAACACGAAACGTTTCGAACTATCTGGAAACCAGAGCCTGTGCTCGAAAAGCTTGAGGCACAAGTTGATTTTGAATTCAAACATCGAGGCCAATCCGATCATCTCGGACTTGGCCATGGTCGCTACCCAAAAGAACATTCCATCACAGACCGCAAAGACAGGATTTTAGAATTAGCTGCTGAGACAATACTTGAGGCAACCACAGTGCATGACATGGACAAAGCCATGCAAGGGTGCTTTCTTCGTTTTGAAGACGCATGCCCCTTTGACCTCTCCTGGGCTCGCCTCATCGGAACCCGTAATCCCCGCTTAATCTCTTGGGTCATCAATGCAAGCACAAACTCGGTTATTACCCCCGACCTTAGACGTCTGTGGGGAATCATTCCCAACAACAAGTGTGCTCTCTGTTCTGGTCAAGCACATTTATGTCACATCCTCTCCGGTTGCCATGTTGCCCTCAAACAAGGCCGTTATACCTGGCGTCACGACTCTGTGCTCTGCACTATTGAAGCTCCCCTTCAAGAACACATCGAGAGCCATAACAAACGCTCCCGTATAGACGAAAATGAATCAAAGTCTATGTTTGTGAAAGAGGGCGAGCAGAAGTCTAAAGGGCAGTCATTTCATCGTCCATGCCTGCTTGACACCGCAAACGATTGGCAGCTCCAAATCCAGTACACCGGTTCTAAGCAAGCCTTTCCTGTCCACATCTGTGTCACTGACCTCCGCCCCGATATTGTTGTCTGGTCATTGTCTACCAAGATATGTATACTGATCGAGCTCACGTGCCCGGTCGAGGAAACATCCTTGATGCACGAGCCTACAAGACTAACCGATATAATGGGCTCAAATCTCAAATCGAGGACAACGGATGGACCTGCCACCTTCGACCAATCGAATGCGGGGCTCGCGGCATGGTATCGTTCTCTGTTCATCGATGTTTCCGCGCCTTGGGTTTTTCCCATCCCCAATCCAAATCCCTTTCCTTCAAGCTATCGTCCTGCGTGGCTCGTTGCTCTTTTGCGATTTATCGCTCCTGTGCAGTCAAAAATTGGACTAATCTTCCTCTAGTCCGTATCGGTGACTGCATTCCGTCATAGCCGTCCAGTGTTGCATAGCCCGGGCTAGGTCCCTTCGGGGGTTTAGGCCTCATGCAATATCATCATTGTAGCTTGCGCAAGCTTACGGTGCTCAAAACACTTGGACTAACGGCTTGAACGGCTTCCTTTTCTTTCTCTTCTTCCTTGTCCTCCTCAAGACCCCACTCTCCATTTTGCCTTTTTCTTCAAACCCCTTGGAGAAGATTTTGCTCATGTCCACCCTTACGAAGATCCTTCGAGCCTCCTCGAAAAGAAGAGTCCAAAAGTGCACGTCCATCCGGACTAGTCACAACCCGGCATTATCAACCCGGATTCCACCCACAGTGTTGACGCCGAGACATACTCTCATTTCGTCCAAGAAGTGCCCCGAAAGAACCAATCGAAAGAAGAAAGCACCTAATTTTGCCATCAACACCAAGCGTATGGAAAGACATTGAAGAAGAACTCCAATCCGCCCTCCCTCTCATCCTCCCCTTATCTCTCATCCTGCATTCCGTCATAGCTGTCCAGTGTTGCATAGCCCGGGCTAGGTCCCTTCGGGGGTTTAGGCCTTTACACAATGTCATCATTGTAGCTTGCGCAAGCTTACGGTGCTCAAAACACTTGGACTAACGGCTTCCTTTTCTTTTTCTTCTTCCTTATCCTCCCCACTCTCCATTCCTAGATTGCCTTTTTCTTCAACGTCCTTCCTCCTCTTCTTTTTTCCAGAACACAGTCTACCCGTGATTTCCCATCCCGGACACATGCACAGTACACAAATTACTGTTTGATGTGAAACTGCGTTCCTTTGCAAGGACTACATTCCTTTGCGACATCTCATCTATCTATCTATCTACCTATCTATCTATCTATCTATCTATCTATCTATCTATCCATCCATCCATCCATCTATCTATCCATCTATCTATCTATCTATCTATCTATCTATCTATCTATCTATCTATCTATCTATCTATCTATCTATCTATCTATCTAGAGCGACGATGCTGTCGTTCCTAAGACGCCCACTCTGCGCCGCTTCGAAAGCTTGGCCCAAGGTCACACCACGCCTTCCCCCCCTTCCCCCCCCCCCCCCCCCCCCCCCCCGCCTTCGAAAGCCTGGCCCAAGGTCACCACGCCTTCACCCCCAGAGAGAGAGAGAGAGAGAGAGAGAGAGAGAGAGAGAGAGAGAGAGTCCCCCCCTCCTCCCCCCCCCCCCGGCCTCGAAAGCCTGGCCCAAGGTCACCACGCCTTACCCCCCAGATAGAGAGAGAGAGAGAGAGTCCCCCCCCCCCCCCTCCCCCCCCACCTTCGAAAGCCTGGCCCAAGGTCACCACGCCTTCCCACCCAGAAAGAGAGAGAGAGAGAGAGAGAGTCCCCCCCCTTTCAAAAGCCTAGCCCAAGGTCACCACGCCCCCCCCCCCCCCCCCCAAAAAAAAACTAAGCATTTCTCATCCGAGAATTTTCTATTTTTCATCATTCGATCACTGTCATCCCATTTCCTGGTGGTATACAAAGCAATTTCTATCTTACCAACACTACACCTATGCATCTATCAGCTAAACATTTAAAGTAATAATAGTAATGATGATAATGATGATAATGATGATGATAATAATAATAATAATAATAATAATAATAATAATAATAATAATAATAATAATGATGATGATAATAATAATAATAATAATAGTAGTAGTAGTAGTAGTAGTAGTAGTAGTAGTATAGTAGTAGTAGTAGTAGTAGTAGTAGTAGTAGTAGTAGTAGTAGTAATAATAATAATAATAATAATAATAATAATAATAATAATAATAATAATAATAATAATAATAATAATAGTGTATCTCCTGCCAATTGCTGAGCCAAAAGGCCATGTGCATCCAGTCCTCCATTCCATAAGGAAAGTCTCCACACCAATCGGTGGAATAAAGGAAGTGACGGCATAGAACATTACTCTAGGAGCTTTATACCAATCAGCCCATGGAAAGGACCGATGGCCTATGTACTCCCTAAATAATAATAATAATAATAATAATAATAATATAGTGCTTCTCTGTCAATGGCTGATGCAAATCTGCACATGCGCCTCCATCGTCTCACCCGTCAGGGGAGTACGAAGAATTGACGATAGGCTCTAATGACACCCCCGCAAGGGCAGTTCCAACACTTCCAGACGGACCGGTATGTTCAATGAAAATACTGGTGGCACCGACGGGAATCGAACTGGCGACAGGGCCCAGATGGTAGAACTTGACCACTGGGCTATCACGGTGTCCAAATAATAATAATAATTATAATAATAATAATAATAATAATAATAATAATAATAATAATAATATTTATAATACTAATAATAATAATAAACACCTAATTCTCTCTCTCTCTCTCTCTCTCTCTGTGCCCTCCCTCCCTCCCTTACTCCCCCCCATCTCTTTCTTTCTCTCTCTCTCTCTCTCTCTCTCTCTCTCTCTCAGGCGCAGATGTCAACTCCACTCTCAAGCCTAGCGAGCTGTTAGACTGTCTGGGCATCTTCTTACACCTCTCTCCCTCTCTCTCTCTCTCTCTCCCTCTCTCTCTCTCTCTCTCACTCTCTCTCTCTCTCTCTCTCTCTCTCTCTCTCTCTCTCTCTCTCTCTCTCTCTCTCTCTCAGGCGCAGATGTCAACTCCACTCTCAAGCCTAGCGAGCTGTTAGACTGTCTGGGCATCTTCTTACACCTCTCTCTCTCTCTCTCTCTCTCTCTCTCTCCCTCCCTCTCTCTCTCTCTCTCTCTCTCTCTCCCTCCCTCTCTCTCTCTCTCTCTCTCTCTCTCACACACACACACACACACACACACTCTCTCTCTCTCTCTCTCTCTCTCTCTCTCTCTCTCTCTCTCTCAGGCGCAGATGTCAACTCCACTCTCAAGCCTGGCGAGCTGTTGGACTGTCTGGGCATTTTCTTACACATGGCAGACGTCAGCAACCCATTCAAACCTTGGCCACAGGTACGTGCGTGTTCTCTCTCTCTCTCTCTCTCTCTCTCTCTCTCTCTATCTATCTATCTATCTATCTATCTATCTATCTATATATATATACATATATAATATATCTATGTGAACTGGTGGCAGGGTTGAATGGATGCATATGTCCTCGGACATGCAGCGCTGATAGATCAAACATATCTACCCGCCCATCTATCCGTCTTTTCTATCTCCCTATCTGCCTGTGGTATCTTCTAGTCTCACAGGTGGACCGAGCTAGTCACTGAGGAGTTTTTCCAGCAGGGCGATCTGGAGAAAGCCAAGCAGTTATCTGTCATGCCTTTCATGGACCGCGACAAGGCAAGCATGAACCAGAGCTCTGTCAACTTCATCGACTTCATCGTGGCCCCGCTGCTCTCCTCCATCGTCTCCGCATTCCCAAGATTGGTACATACATACAACTCTCCTCTCTTCTCC
>WBZZ01003784.1:20000-22500 GCA_019918135.1 Paulinella micropora | reverse complement strand
TTTACAGTTCCGATGGCGCTAGTAAATGACAGAATTAATACAAAGTAGTACTGCTAATATTGCCACGTATGTGGCTTAAAACCTTTAATAATCCACAATGTAGCTTTAAACGACAAATGATTGCCGGATGAAGGGTTAACACCACCTGGCTAACTTCCTAAGCTTCCCCTTGAATCATTGGCATTAATACTACTGCATAAGTTTTTTTAAAAACTCTATTCTCTCGACTAAAATGGAAGAAATAAAACCAGAGCCCTTACGCGTAGTTTCAAGTTAAAGCATATTAGGGTGTTTCAGTGGCAAACTATCCAACTTTGACCTCGTTCTCCATCAATAGAAGTGATGTGACAGCTGAAATCAATCATTTGAAAGCTCAGGAAAAGAGCTTTCCAAAGATGTGCTGTTTTTTTCCGGAACCTGAAATATTGATTGAGAAGATGATGTCAAAAAGCTGGGCAATTTTGAAACTTAAATATCCTCATTACGCTGACGGCATAGTCGTAAAGTCGCCAGGATTTGGCACGTCCTATGCATGTTATATGTATTAGCTATGCATGTATGTCACGCGCGACCTGCTTCTCGGTGAAGTAGAACACGTGAACCCAACCTATGTATTATGTACGCATGCATGTTTCTCGGTAGAGTGAAACCTAACACTCCTAAGTTTTCTGAACACACTTTATGTATGTATGCATGTAGAAAAACCTGAAGCTTTGTTTTCTGACACACACTGCCCACTAGCCCCGGCATACCTTCAGGATAGATAGATACAATAGAACTCTAATAATAGATACAAAAGAAGGATAGATAGAAACAAGCCATGAAAGACAGGAAGATCTAGACCAACTGGAGAAAGCTATGTATGTATACCTGCCGGATCCTCCGGTGATGGAACGCGTCAACTACATAGCACAGTATGCATGTATATATATACGTTTGAAAGCAAAACAATAGCTGTGAACAAGTCATATTGAAATAGTATCAGTAATAGCCATAGCACTATGGCAATAGTAACAGCAGTAACAGTATTAAGTAATAATGTATGTAAAAAAGTACCTTAGACCCAACCGGAAAAGTGGAAGCTCCCACGGGATATAACCCCGTGCCCTCGACCAGAATCTCGTCTCTCCTACATATGCATGCATGCAGCATACAACATTGCATGTATGTAAATGATATGTGAGTAATCGCTTGCTTGACATGTGATACGAGAAGCATAGATAGAAAGCTAGATATAAGATAGATGGATAGGATAGAATCGAGGAGTTTACTTGTCTCCTTGGTATACAGCACCAAAAGTAAACTGCAGACGGCCCACTCGATGCTGAAGAATGAATATGACAGGTGTGCGTGTCTGTATGCCAAGGTGTACATATACCTGCCCACTCAGTTGCTAAGCATGAATCGGTGTTTGTATGTACGCCAGTAATATTGTATGTTGAGACCTCAACGTTGGCTTGGGGATAGTTTATGGCGTCAACAACGAATTGAGCAGACAATTTTCCCTGACAATATAGATAGATAGTCCATTTCAGAAGCATTTCCTGTAATATGGCATAGTGACATTCTAAATAAATTAATAGATAGATAGTCCAAGACGGTAGCAAGGGTATTGAGCAGAAAGCTTTCCCTGTGATATGGCGTAGTGAAAAATTTATGGGAAAAATTAAATAAATAATAATAAGCAAACAACAATGACAGCTAAAGTGACAGATGATTGTTACCACAACTGGAGCACTTGGTTCATAAAGGTCACCCTCAGCCAAGCGAAGATCTATATTATATCCATGCTGCATACATACCAACATACATACATACACACCTGTCGGAGTAGTCAAGTAAATCGATCTTCCCACCGTGCCAGCAGCTCCGACCGATGTAAACACCAGAGCTGCTGTTGGCGCATGGCTTACCTGATAGATGGATTAGATAGATAGATCATTTCCTATGATTGTTGAAACAGCACGATGGTAAAGTGGAAGACGCTACACGGACAAATATGTATTATTCATTCATTTGGACGAGAAAACTTTGACTATCATGAAAACATAGATATGTGTATATTCATGTGTAACCCTCCCACCCCGCGCCGCACACACAAACGAACCTGATGAAAGTCGGCATTGGTGCTGTTATATTCTAGGGAGGGAGGGAGAGAGAGAGAGAGAGAGAGAGAGAGAGAGAGAGAGAGAGAGAGAGAGAGAGAGAGAGAGAGAGAGAGAGAGAGAGAGAGAGAGAGAGAGAGAGAAAGTGGGCAGCTTACCGCGAAGCTGTTTTTCTCGCCTTTGCTGTTCTGTCCTTTGCCATGGCGTGCAACTTCCATGGCTGCCGTTTCCGCATCATGACTCGCGGTTGACGGAGTTGAACGACTCTGACTAAGTGCACTATTGGTCGCGAACGCAGTCAAGAGAGCGACCAAAACGAAGCCAGCAAAAATCACCAGTTTTTGCCCTACGCAAAAGCATGCTCTCTGATACTTTCACACTTCATTTTCAGCTAA
>WBZZ01003784.1:2500-15000 GCA_019918135.1 Paulinella micropora | reverse complement strand
TGATGGCGTCGACTTACCCCCTTCGAAAACCCTTCTTAACCTGGAAATTTCACGTCCCTTTTTCCCCTTGCAGATCCCGACCCCCTTTCATACTCCCTTGAGTGGGAACCCGCCTGCTTCCTTCCTCTTTTCGAACAAGCGTCCCCCCTGACCCCCCTTGACCTACCGACATGTCGCGTCCCCAAACCGTGTTCGTACCACCCCTCCTTTCCTACCAATTCCGACAGGTTCGTTCCCCCCCTTTCCTCCCCCTTGCGAGCCCCCTTGCCCTCCAACTTCCACCGTCTCGAAAACGTCTCTCCGCAACAAAACCGTCCGTGTCTGTGTCCGTTTCTGTACCTTCCAACCCCAAGTTCTCATGTTATATGTACCCTCAGCCTCACCAAATTCATCAAAAACACTATAAAGCATCAACCCAGGGTAAAGCAAACGCAAATTCATATGTCATAACAATTTTCCATAAAGTTCCCCCTTCCTGAGCGAGAGAGAGTGTCCCTGACCCGAAGCTGTGTGTCCCTGCAACCCACGCCCCATCCCCAAACAGACCGAAAACCACACCCTCTTCCCACAGTATCATGTTTCATGACCTCCTGTATCTATCCACACATCTAGAAACTCGAACCAGGCACCCACATCCTATGAAAACCCACATTCCCCACCTTTGAGATGCGAGCTGTCAGACCCAAAACCTCTGTATGTCAGCAACCCAAGCCCCACTCCCAAACAGATCATAAGTAGCCCTACAACTCAAGAAAATCATTGCCCATACCTGTTTGTATGCCCCTAGACCCAAAACATCTCAAGCAAAAGCATATAACCCCAGGAAGCGCATCAGTAAAATTCCCATCTCCCCCATTTTTCTCCCAATGTCTCTTTTCAACAGAAAATTTCCGAGACACCGAGGAAAATTTCCATACCCCGTTTATTTTATTAGCGACTCCAGATTGTTACGATAGTAGGATATTTAATAAACAGATAACTGTTACTAACGATACTATGATGAAGACTGAGGAATACCTGAAGTATGGACTCCCTAATCTCCAGACCAAGGTTAGCCGACAGACCGGAACGATCAGTATTGCCATTATATGCCGGGTGGGCCGGCATACATCGTATTGTCCTTTTGCCGTGACTTCTCGTTGGTCATTACTATTTCAATTTAATTCACCGTTACTTAGGTAGTTGATTTGTCAATAGGCCGGACAGTCAATAATGCCGATGTTAACTGAAAATGCGTAAGACCTATACCTAAGTTAGTCAGTTTGTGACGTGGAAGTCAAAACGTCAGTTCTTTTATTATACGAGTTATTAAAGTGCGTTTCCGTACTGCGTTATAGTCTTGCTAGGTAGCCTGGATAGATCCTGAAAGGGGTCGGTAAAGGTTCCACGATGGGTAGCTTCCCAAAGGTTATGAGCCTTGGAACTGAGAAACAATGGGTTTAAAGCAAGAGTACATCCCGCAGTTTGATGGTACCACTCGGAATTACTCCGACTTCCGTTACTGCGGCAAGCTAGTGAACTATGCAAAGGGCATCAGTGCCTGGCATGGTGCAATTGAGTGCATCACGCTGGCATTTGATGACCCAGCAAAGGCAAGGTTAAATATCCTTATGACCCAGTCAAAGCACTGGAGATTGAGAAGAGGGAATTGCCTGATGAACCTGACTCAGAGGATACCCCTGATGTCGACTCTGACGATGAAGGCAGTGCATCAGACGCGGGTAGACAGAGACCCAAAACGCTGAAGAAAGATGAAAGCAAGACACCCACCGAAGACAGACCGAAGGATTGGGCGAAGCTAACTGACGAACAAAAGAAACAGTGGAGAGAGAAAAGAGCAAAGAAAATGAAGCATGAGAAACGAAGACAGTCGAAACGAGCACACACACTAAGAGTGAAAGTAGTACAGAAAGAAAAGAAGCATTATGAGCGCATGCGACCACTACAACTCATTCTGTCTGTTGCTTTTTCTCATTCTGTTGTCGTTCGATATTTACGTACTAAGACAGTCACAGGACCGATAGAGCTGATAGAGGCAGTGAGGGCCAAGTTCGGTTCAATCTCCGGGGTTAACAAGAACATAAACGCGCAAATTTTCGAGAACATGTATCCAAAACCCGGACAAAATGTTGATGCATGGTTGAATGATTATGTTGCAATGAAGGGAGAGGTAGAGAGTCACAGAACTCACCCATTCGACGAAGATGACGGTCACCTCATAAGAGCCCTGCTTGCTAAGCTTGCAAAACACCCCGCATACGCAGAGAACTTCAAAGCACTCTACTTCAACCTACCCACCAACCTTAGACCAGGATTTGACGACTTAGTTGACAGCGCAAGAGACACATGGGCGTTGTGGAGAAAGGATAAGTGGAGAGGAGAAGAGAGGAAGGAGAGACAAACCTCTTAGCAGGTGATAAGGGAGATGAGGACGAAGGAGGTAAGGGCAAGTACAAAAAATTCAAGAAGAAGGAAGAATGGTGGCTCAAAGTCACTTGTTACGAGTGTAATGAGAAAGGTCATACCAAGAAGTATTGCCCAGCAAAGAAACCCCGTGAGAAAACTCAAGCGAGTGAAGACAAGAACGATCATAAAAAGAAAAAGGGAAAACCTCACAGCAATAAGCACAAAAAGTCTCTCAAGGACAAAGACATGAACCTCATTAGAGAAGAGGAACAAGAGGGGGACACAAACAGATAGTGACGCTTTGCTCGTCTTCATGGGGGGAGATGTCCCAGACGACCCTGGGGAAGCCCCTGACGAAGAGAGAGGCAGGGAGAGAGCGAATGTCGAGTCTGGGGAACCTCAGATTGAGCCAGGTGTTCGTCCCCTGTCGACAAATAGAAGTGACGGAGGGAGTCCCTCCGCCACACCAATCTCACGCTCTCAGAGTCAGCTAACAAGGGACACCTCCACAAATACCCCACAGCGTCAAAACCCCGTTCCCAAACCACCTCTGACAACCATTGAGAGGTATAGCAAAGAGAGACCGAGGTCCCTTAAGTGTCACGGCAAGAAGAAAAAGAACAGTCCTTGTCAGATCTCTCTTGAAAAAGTCTTAAACAAGAGGGGTCCAAATGCTATGCAAGCTTCTAGGTTGACATATGGATTATTTTGCGGTTATCATGCGAAAAAGCAGGACAAAGAGTATCCTTTACTTGACTTAGCCGTCAGCCCAGACCTCCGCCCCCCCCCCCCCCCCAAATCCCCTTACTACCCTGATGAGAGTGGTTTGCGTGAGGATGCAAAAGCAAGAGGGATAGTCATACCACACAACCTCACTACCACATTCACCAACCAATCTCCACAGAGGGAGGGAGAGAGTGAGCAAAAAGGAGTGAAAAGGGAAGTGAGGGAGAGTAGGCGTGCAGAGACATCACCGCAAAAACACACCTCCACCACACAAACACCTCACACCTCATCATCCGCACATGTCACGCAAACAGATGACACACCAATGCAAAGAGAGAGCAGCGAGGAAGAAGAAGGAGAAGAGGAGATGGAGGAATCATACTATGATAGTGAGAATGACTCTAGATGTTCTGATGAGATCAGACATGACACGGCAATGGCATCATGCTTGGATGATGATGGTGTTGACCCGGAATTTATGACATTTACGCCCAAAGGCAATGTTAAGAAATATTTTGAGAAACATTGCATTATCAGGAAGACTCACGCTAAGAGTGGGAGTCCGGCATCTGCCGGGCTGCCCAGTGTTGCCGTAGGGACCGGGGAGGCCAAGGGGAAGCAGCGGGAAGGTGCAGCAGCAACCCCGACACCACAAGCAGGTCCAAAACCTCAAGCCCAACTACACACCAACACGCCACCCGTCATCACTTTCAAAGACATAGAACAGCTCGCTCAACAACTCACAACAACATGCATTAGGGAAAGCAGTGGTGAGGTAAAGAGAGTGAGTGAAGGGAAGTTAGTGCTAGATGAGTTCCTGACAGATGTGGTGAGAGCGATAGAGGGAGTGTATATAGCACACGCAGCACGCACACACTATCCCCACCAACACAGACCCAAAACAGCAACACCTCACAACCACCAGCACCATCACAACACAAGAACAGCAAACAGAACTACGCACTAGTGTTAGATGGGGAAGGGGGCGAGGCAGAAAAAGCATGATAGTTCAGGATAGCGGGTCGTCTCGAGACATAGATGGGGAAGGGGGCGAGGCAGAAAAAGCATGATAGTTCAGGATAGCGGGTCGTCTCGAGACATAGCATGCAACCCTGAAATGTTACACGACATTAAGTCCGTACCCCCTGTCAAGCTAATTACAGGTAATGGAGAGTGTGAGATAGGACAGGAGGGAACGGCAATAGTGACGCGCATCATCGGACACGGTAGACCAATTGCGGTGTCAAGGCCAATGCTCCTTGACGCCAGGTTACCCGTGAATATTGCCTCAACCGGCAGGATGGATAATACCCATCACCGGTCAATCATTCACCAAAATGGACAGCTAGTCATACTCAAACACCCCATAAGAATAGAGGAGAAAGACATACTGGTAAGAGGTAGGCTCACGTCAACCCTTCTTTACAGATGGGACGATGAATTCGACACTCCATTAGACATAAATGAGCGTTATGAACTCCCACAGAATAAGAAAAGAGATGTGGTGGGGTAAAAGGGGAGGGAAACCCCAGGAGAGAAAGACAGAAGCGTAGGCAAACAAAAGGCAAAACAGGGGAGGTAACGCTGTACGCGTCTTATCCCTGCAAGCCTGGTGCGATTAGAAAGGTAGATATAGAATTGTTCCATTATGCATGTGGACACTATAGCATTAAGAAGATGAGAGCTTTGGCAAATGCATGAGGCATAAAGCTAATAGGAGATGAGAAGAAAGTAGAATTTTGCGAATCATGCATGATAGGTAAGGCAAAGCAGTTGCCTAGGTTTAAAGTTAATAAGATAGAGAGAGCTAGTAAGCCAGGAGTAGTATTACACATAGACACCGGAACGTGGTCAGCACGGTCAATACACGGTAAGAGACACAAATTTTCGGTCACGGACGATTACTCGTTGTTTATTAAGGATTATTATCTTGCGCATAAGAACGAATTTATTGACTGCATTAAGCAGGCGGTAGCATTTTATGAGAGACAGACAGGAAACAAAGTACAAGAAATTATGTGATCAAGAGTTTGATGTCCCGAAAGAGGTGATAGAGTGGTGGAAGCCTAGTCAGTTTATTTGGAAAACTTCAGCAACGGGGGACAAAGATGGTAACCCTATCGCTGAAAAAGCCAATGACATTACGGCTGGGGCCGCAAGAGCCATGCGTTACCATGCCCACCTGCCCATTTCTTTCTGGGCAGAGATGGAGCATTCGGCAACCACTCTACATAACATTTTGCCTGCCACCCAAGGACCCAGGAAGGGGATGTCCCCATTTGAGCAGTTATTGGGAAGGAAACCGTTTTTAAGACACCTTAGACCGATAGGTTGCATGCGAGTAATGTATACAGGCAAGGGTAGAAAGGGACAGTTTAAAGGAAAGAAAGTTATGCTAGTAGGATATGACTTATTTAGAGAGTTGTATAGAGTGTGTGACGGTAGGAAAGTAATAACAGGAGTCAGAAACGTGCGGCTTAACCCGTACGTGATAGGGAAAGAAGCACATCCAGAAAGAACAGTCAAGTGGGATGAGGATGCAGCTGAGGGGGAGAGTGAGAGTAAGGATGTCGATGTTGAACAAACACACTCCACACCCACCACCACCACAGTCACCACCACCCACACACAAGAGGACACGACACAGACTTATGACGATGACGACACATACGACAATGTCGATGACGTTAGTCAGTCAGATAGTCAGCAAGGACAGGGGAAGTATGGAGGGGACACAGGGGCAGTCAGCATAGATCACCAACACACACAAACACAAGATAGCTTTTCAACACAGGACATCGACACCACACCGACAGCTGCACCCCATCCCACCGACACAACCCCACAGACAAACAACACAGGACTAGGACATGCACACGCACTCACAGATGCATCTGACCCTCAAGCACAGCATGAGAGAAGAGCATATGAAGAGAGTGAGCAACCTAGTAAAGGAAGAACATGGGAGCAGAGTGACAAGATCACAGAAGCTAACATAGTTCAAGAAGGAAAACGAATAAGACGACAGGCACAACAACAACCACCACAAGCGCAAAAACCACCAACACGACTGCATAGACTGCATAGTGAACTAAAACGAAAAGAAAAAGTAGTTGAGGTTCAGGAACTAGAGGGAGTGAGAGTAAGAGTTCTTGCAAGGGAGTGGGGAGACGAGTGGGCAGAGAAGACATACGGAGAGGGCCGGGAGAGTAAAGTGAGCACAGGCATAGTGAAGCAGAAGTGTGCCCCCAAAGAGAGGTTAAAAGTTAGAAAACAACCTAAGCCATCTCACTTTGTTCAGTTTGAGGACAGACTAGAGAAGATGCTAGATTCTGAGATCAATAAGTACAAGGTAAGTGAGGGAGAGTCCGTCTTGCCTGCTGGAGATTTGGAGAGTGCTATGTTATGTTATGACAGATGCATGAATGAACCAAATGAGCTTTTGCTTTATTTTAACATTCGTGTGCCTAAAGAGATAGCTGAGCAGGGATTGACAGCGAAAGAGTTGTTAGAGGGCATGAAGAAAGAGATTCAATCTCTTAAGGACTTTAAGACATACACTTGGGTTAACTTTAGCGAAGCCAAAAAGGCTGGTGTTAGCAAGATAGTTAGGCTCACATGGGTTCACAAAGTAAAGATAGACGAGAACGGAAGGAAGTTTGTTAAGTCTAGATTAGCTTTAAGAGGAGACATGTTAGAGCCAGGAGTTAGTTTCAACCCTGACCAATTGTTTGTCCCTTGTGCCTCACATCGCTCACTGCTCATGCTTGCCAAACTAACTGCCTGGCATGGTAATAAGCTTTTAAATTACGGAATTGATTTCAAAAATGCTTACTTAAATGCCCGCATGCAAGATCCGGTATTTGCCTACCCACCTGAAGCAATGGATAGAGAGGGCAAAGAGGGGATGATATTGCGTGTTGATGGAGCGTTATATGGTGCGCCTCAGGCAGGTAGAAGGTGGTATGACATACTAGCCCCTAAGTTAGTAAAGCTAGGATTTAGGTTGTTAGACACCGACTTATGCATGTTCGTAGAGAAAGACAAGCCTATAAGAGAAGCGATAATGGGAGTATTTCACGTGGATGATTTTATATTTTCCGCACCTAACAAAGAAGCTTATGATAAATTCGCGTCTGCGTTAGAACGGTACTACCCACTCAAAAGGTTAGGAGTCGCAAAGGAATTCAAAGGGATAGAGATAGTGCATGAGAAAGGCAGAATCGTTTTGCACCAAAGAAAGTACCAATTGCAATTTTACGTGAGACAGGATATACAAATTCTCGTCCGGTCAGTACCCCAGCGGTAGACCAAACACCGGAAGCAATGTCGGAAGATGCAGCTTTGCGTAAAATGTCTATTCCAAGCATAGTAGGCAGTTTGCTTTATTTAGCCAAGATGACAAGACCAGATACCGAACAAGCACTTAACGCTGCAAGCGTCATGCAAACCATAGACAAGGGAGTAACTTACGCTATATTAGGCAGAATCATACGCTATTTAATCAAGTCTTTTCGCGGTATAGCTTTTAACGGGCCAAATCCGTAAGGGGGTATGTCCTACCCTAAGGTCACTTTGTGGCCCGATGCCGCTCACAAAGTCTGTTTGAAGACGGGTAAGTCTCGCACAGGTTTTATAATCTTGTGGGGAGGAGACCCAATAGGTTGGCTTTCAAAAAGACAGAGTAGGATAGCACTTAGTTCAAATGACGCGGAAATTTACGCAGCTGCTGAATGCATAAGAGAAGGACTGGCAATAGGCCATGTCAGACAGGAACCCGGAATTCCGCAAAAATGTGCAGTAAAAAATTTCAAGGATAATTCGCAAACAATTCTCGCGGGTGAAAGAGGATTATCCGGACCCCGCACCAAACATTTGCTTCTCGAATTACACTTCATTCATCACCTTCAGAGAGATGGAGAGATAAAGTTCATAAAGGTAGGAACTAAAAAGCAGATAGGAGATTTACTCACTAAACCGTTACCGCGCGAGCAGTTTACTTATTTGCTCAACAAATTTACGGTTATCATTCCGGGTGAACCGGAATGACTACGGGTGTTTCACCTATGTTTTGTGTTTTTGTTTTTGTTTTGTGTGAGTTGTTTAGTAATGTCCATGCCGGACTGGAGGCCGTGGAACCTGCGATCAATGTCTTGGCTGGACTCCGTACCCTTCGATCGGTTCATAGACCAGTACGCTGAATGGGGAATTAATCGAGGGGAGTTTCTGAGGCTAAAACATGGAAGATATCCGAGACAGGCTATAGAACAGCTTCGGAAGAACGATGAAGATCAGGGGGGCGACGATACGGAACATGAACAGTGGGAAGTCGATGAAGGCGGAGCGGAAGACGGCTATGGACACAGTTGCGATGAGCTACGCGGAGAAATTGATTAGCCCTGAGGCCACGCGGTGGCCGGTGGCAAGAATTCCTGACTTTTATGGTGCAAAGTGGACAAAAACGTAGGACGGTCTTAATTTATCGCATACAGCTCGCTTTCCTTTCTTTTCACTTGTTTCCTCACACCCCTAACGCTTTTATATATACAGTTTTTTGTGACTTTTTATACCCCTTACGGGAAGCGCTTGCAAATTTTTCATTTGCTTCAGAACTATAAGACACTTAAGACGATAGTTATAATATTGACAAATAACTAAGGGTGAGCGTTGGTCATTACCATTTCAATTTAATTCACCGTTACTTAGGTAGTTGATTTGTCAATAGGCCGGACAGTCAATAATGCCCGAATGTTAACTGAAAATGGGTAAGACCTATACCTAAGTTAGTCAGTTTGTGACATGGAAGTCAAAACGTCAGTTCTTTTCAATTATACGAGTTACAATATTAAAGTGCGTTTCCATACTGCGTTATAGTCTTGCTAGGTAGCACGGCTAGATCCTGAAAGGGGTCGGTAAAAGTTCCACGATGGGTAGCTTCCCAAAGCTTCTTTGTTTTTGTTCGTGCCTCTTAGAATACTAAAGCTCATGACTCTGAGGTCTTACTGTCTGCTTTCCTTTGTTGTACTAATAGCAGTTGTAGCAGTCCCACTGGAGTGCTGTCCGAGCCCTCTTTCCCCCAACGCAGGTCACCTAACCAAAACGGGGGACAGGTACAATGCGTTCAAAACTGAGCCAAATGGTCTCAGTGCGAAAGCTTTCCTTTTACTATGATTGTGTCAATTACAGGAATGACACCAATCCATTTTGACGACAGTCGCCTCCCGGTCGGCGATGGTCTGCCTCTTTCTTTGCTTGCAGTGCCAGAGTCACTAAGCGCTGCCAAGGCCAGAACACATTAGACGAGAGGGTTCGTATTTTACTTTACTTAGATATTTGAATAATTTCTGACACGTCACTAAGCCTACGGTGCTCCAACCCCCCTTTGAATTCACCTTTACACATAGAGTGATATAGGTAAAATAGGTAATTGTCCTAGGGGTGAGCCGGTATGACTAAATACTATTATTAATATTGCTGACGACATTCAAGACAAAAAAAATGATGAGTTTTTTGGTTTTGGTTGAAATCTTGGTTTTAAATAAAAAATTCATTTTTGGTGAAAATTTAAGTTTTGTGTTAATTTTCATTTTTTGGCTGCCAGAATTCTGATTTTGTATAATATTAATATTAATATTAATATTATTATTAACAATCATCTTCATTTTTTGTTGGCGTTCAAACTATTACAGTATTTTAAATCATATTAATATTAATAGTATAATTAATATTGATTAATAATTATTAGTACCTCGTAATAATAAAATAGAATTGAACTTAAATTATGTCACTAGTGTTTAATAAAATTACAATTTACGCGATTACTGTTTGAATACATTATATTAATATTAGCCACCCATACTAGCCATAGAGGCAGGCTGATTACTCACTAGTTAGTCTAGACTATTTAGTTTAGACTATAGCTACTGTTTCAGATCAGCTTACGACCAAGTTTCACTTTGTGCGGGGGCCTTAACTGCCACTGGCACGTGCCTTCAACTCATTCAGAAGTTGTTGCTGATCTGCATTGGAGATAATGTCGTTTTCCAACTTAATGAAAAGTGTCGATCAGACAATCTTCAGCGTCGACCCCCACAACGTATGCTTCGTATCTGATGTCGTTGTTTTCCTTCGTAATTTTTTCATATGGTAGCTCCTCCGTTTCTTCAATTCCCTGCTTCAAAACCCACGAAGGCTCGAACTTCATCTTGACCCATTCCTTTGCGGCAGCGTTTTTCTGGCTTGCATCTTTGACCCCGTAAACGTGCCGGCCAAAGAACTTTACTTTTTGTCTTGACATCATTGAGCAGAATTGTTAGTTTGATACCGACGACTCTGCCAAGGCCAGCTGGAACTGAGCGCCAAGTTGTACCATACCCCGACATGTTGAATGAGGCCATGCAATCCAAAGCAGGTAAATCCAACGAGTTGAGCAATTTGTTGATTTCCTTTCAACGGTTCCACCCTTATATTTTGCAGCGTCGTTGACGGTAATGAGCTCAGCAAACTTTGTTGCCTCAGCTTCACTTATTTCTCCTGTTCCTCCGATGAGCTTCCACATGAGTTTTTTCTGGTTGTCAATGCGCTGTCTGACCGAGTCGCTATCCGTTGATTGTCCGAGTTCGTGGCTGGGACCTTTGCTGCTGGCATTGTCAGAGTTGCTGTCGCTGCCTTTCTCGAAACGTAATACTGATTTCGAATTCTCAATCGGAAGTGAAGACTTCTCGTCTGGTTTGCTTGCGCTGCGAAGTGAAGACTTCTTGTCGTTATCACGGTTGTAGTCGCTGTCGTCGTCGCTGAAAGAAAGCGGCGCTGAATTTAGGCATGACTTCTTGCCGCTGTCAGCTGCAGGGTTGTAGTCGCTGTCGTCGTCGCTGAAAGAAAGCGACGCTGAATTTAGGCATGACTTCTTGCCGCTGTCAGCTGCAGGGTTGTAGTTGCTGTCATCGTCGCTGAAAGAAAGGAAAAGTTGCTCCTCTACCTTAACGGAGCAATCTGTTTCGTCAGAGAAGCGTGGGTTCCCGCAGATTTTACAAGCAAGGAAATTCTCGGGATTTTCGTTGAAAGTACACACTTCGCAAGACCACAGTGACTCCTTCTCCTTGATGTCTGCAGGCAGGTTCACTTGGAATGGAGAGAACAAACAATCTTCAGGCCGCTCCACTTTGGCGCTTGGTTCTTTCTTGGCTTTTTTCGTACGCTTCTTGTGGGCTTCGTCATCGGAGTCAGATGTTAATATTTCTACCACCTCCAGTGCTCTTTTCTGCGTGCCCACTTTGCCAAGCTCGAGTGGAGGAGGACTTGGATCAGCTCCGGTGATAGCTGCTGCTAAAGGTCCCAATACTTTTTTAATCCCTGGATGCGTAAGATTCTTCAACCGCCGTTGCTTTCGCTTCGGGATTACTTCTGGTAGCGCAGTTATCGCTTCAACTTGATCCAGGAAGTAACATCTCTTCTTTTCTTTCTTTGCAGATTGTCGGGCGGCAGGGCCGAACCTCGCCACGAGTCTGTCGCTCTCCTGCTCACAATTAGTAACATTGACATTAATAAATAATTAATATAATCCAAAAAATGTAAGGTTTTGTACACATAACTTAATCATTAAATTCCAAGTGATTGAAAACACACAAACAAACAAACCAAAAACCTAGAGCGAGAGAGAGAGGGAGGGAGAAAGAGAGGGGGGGGGGGGGGCGGAGTTTAGAGAGACTGACATTTACTGAAATCATTAGTGATTTATCCTCACGATCCTTCTGAGCTGCAAATGCATCTTGGCAGAGCTTCCTCCCAGTCGCTTCCGAATCGTCCACGTTGGTTGCAAGAATCTCCTTGGACCAACTCGCAGGATCTCCCTCCAGCTTCAGGGCGCAAACGTCTTGACTTTGCTTCTGTCACACAACAATCAGGACGCGTACGTACACGTACCTTACATGCTCATGACAAACTAAGTTTTCAATTGCACAGGACATGTACAATATCATGAACAAACAATAAATTACCTCATCACCTCTCCTTGTGGCCTTATCATCTCAAGCTCCTGCTCGCGCTTCAAGGCCTTCTAGGCGAGCTTCTCCTGCTCCTTCTCCTATAAATGTATTCATAATATAATTAAGACACATTCTCTCTCTCTCTATCTCTCTCTCTCTCATACACACACACAGACACACACATATCTATCTATCTATCTATTTATCTATCTATCTATCTATCTATCTATCTATCTATCTGTCTATCTGTCTATCTATCTATCTGTCTATCTGTCTATCTGTCTATCTGTCTATCTGTCTATTTGTCTATCTATCTATCTATCTATCTATCTATCTATCTATCTATCTATCTATCTATCTATCTATCTATCAGAATCTATCTAT
>WBZZ01003783.1:10000-20000 GCA_019918135.1 Paulinella micropora | reverse complement strand
TATCAAAGACACTGAGAAACCTGTATGTAGTGGATTTGGTCTGGAATGAAAAGTGGTTCAAAAACATCAAACCATCAGCAAGGAACAAAGATCTGCAATTGCTGGTGTTGGAGAGAATGTCAAAGTTGGATGAAAATGAAGAGTGATGTGCTCAGCGATTGTGTTTCACTGAACACTGCGTCACTAGGTTCAAGCACCCTTACAGAAAATGCTAAGATGTTGATCAATTGGAGCGAACAAAAAGAAGGAAGCATGGATGTGAATTTGTTACAGACGTGCCTACGGGATGTCGTTGCAAAATTGAATAAACAACCGGTTGCGCAGGTTTGTAAAACATTTGAGGTGCTGAAACTGTCGACAGATGAATTGCAATCTCTACAACGTTCTGGAGAGATATTACTGAGGAAGTATACCTGGTGGAAGTGCTTCAAGCAGAAGGGCGGCAAGCAGACCATCCCACGAACTGTACGTACGCGTGTACATGCGCAGTAGTCTTGTGTATGTGTTCATGATCAGATACTGACAGTTGGTGTGTGATGTTGTGCATGTTCTTGGCTTATGGCATGCTGTTTGATTGCCTGCACAGCGCATGCAACACATGGTGGACCTGGTGGTGGCCACAGCACAGGATGACACTGTTACCAAACAAGAGTGGAAGGAGTGCGAGGAAGAGTATGCTAATGTGCACGAAGGTCACGAAGGAATAAGATGGATTTTGCTACAATGGGAAAATTTGTGGCTGAGAAGTCGGAAAACTTCGTCAACGACCTGAGAGACCAGATGCCGCCGCCGGAGTGTTACAAGTGACTCATTGCTGTTGAGTAGTTTTTTAGCTATCACGCAGGAAAGCAGGATCCGGCAGAAACTGTGAGCATAAAAATAGGAAAGGGTGCTCGTACAAGAGAATTCACCGTGACGCCGGGAGAGTGGCAAAATTTCCATAGTGACCTGCAGTTCAGGGTAACAAGCAAAAAAGCATTGGCTGGCTTATACACAAGAAAATAAACATTTCTGTGTGCACGTGTATGGACTGTCTCTCGCAGTGTGTGTGTGTGTGTGTGTGTGTGTGCTGTGTGCTGTGTGTGTGTGTGTGTGTTTCAGGCTGGTCTGTGAGTAGCGCTGCTGCTGTATCTGCCAGTGAAGAAGGATGAAGGAGTGGATGTATCACAGAAGGACAGCTGGACCAATTACGAAGAAATTAGCGAGACTGTTGTAGCGGAGGATCAAACCAACCACTATATCTTGAGCTCGAGTGAGTTTAAGAAAGCGATTATGGAACAGCACATGAAGCATGGTCCTGATTTCTGTCACGTAGGAGAAGGAGAACCTCTATGGGAGTTTGTGCAGGAGCTGAGGTTGCGAGGTTCCGACTCAACAGCAAAAGCGTGCCGTATTCTAGATAATTGCGGAAAGTCCAACACAGGGGATGGGTTGTTGATAACAGGGACGGTGGAACACAGGGAGGAAAAAATACATTGTTTGTGCAGGCAACGCTGGAGAGTTGCACGATGAAATTAAGTATGTAAGTAAGTTTTGTAAGCATCAGTAGGAGTGATTCAAGTGTTAAGTTGTCATCATTAAAGTTTTGTAATCGGAAAACTGCAGATCTGAGAATCCCGGGGGAGAAGGACAATATCTGTTGGAAGCATCGTTATGGTGTGTGTATTAAACTTTTGGATCTAGGAATGTTTTGTGGGGTGTTGGATACAGCGGCAATAGGGAGGTAATAGTGCGGTAATAATAAGGCAATAGTGATGCATTAGTGATGCATTAGTGAGGCAATGGTGAGGCAATAGTGAGGCAGTAGTGATGCAATAGTGATGCAATAGTGAGGCAGCAGTGAGGCCAAATGAAATTGCGAAACGTTGCAATATGTCTATGTTTTCTTGGATGTTGGATTCAGCGGCAATAGTGCGGTAAGGATGAGGCATTAGTGAGGCATTAGTGAGGCATTAGTGAGGCAATAGTGAGGCAGTAGTGAGGCAATAGTGAGGCAATAGTGAGGCAGCAGTGAGGCTAAATGAAATTGCGAAACGTGGCAATATGTTTACGTTGGATTGGGTGTTGGATACAGCGGCAATAGTGCGGTAATAATGAGGCAATTGTGAGGCAATAGTGAGGTAATAGTGAGGCAATAGTCAGGCAGTAGTGAGGCAAATGTAAGTATGAAACGTGGAAATATTTCTATGTTTTGCTGGGTGTGGGATGCAGCGGTGTGTACAGCGGCAATAGTGCAGTAATAGAAGCAATAGTGAGACAGTAATGAGATAATAGTAAGGCAATAGTGAGGCAATAGTCAGGCAATAGTGAGGCAATAGTCAGGCAATAGTGAAGCAATAGTAATGCAACATTAAACCAAAATATAAGTGTGACACTGTGTGGAGTGTGCACGTTTAGCACAGGGCGCGGTAAATCGGGACTAAAATTTCCAGGCGCTGTAAATCGGGTGAGGTAAATCGGGACTGTATACCCCAGCACAGAAGATTGATGGCCAGGCCATTGTCCTGTCAAGTAGAAAAAATTAATTCTTCTTCCCCCCCCCCCCCCCCCCCCCGCGCCACTCTTCCCAGCCCCCGGCCAGCTCCCGAAACCTGCCCGCTAGCTTCCCATCGCTTGGCAAAGAGTCGGAGCTGACGGAACGCGACGACATATATTCTGCCGAGCGGCGCAGCGTCGTAGCGCACGGCCAGTGGTTGCCGTCAGCACCTTGTCTCGTGGCTTCGCTAGCCCACATGTCTAGGTAAGTGTCTAAAGTCCCGTAGTCTGGGTCTTGTGCATCCATAGCCTCTAGGACCGTCGCTAGCCAGTGGCTTCGGTCGTCAAGTGTAGAACAGAGGACACTGGCCAGGACGCCGAACGCGTTGGCCAGGCACAGGGGCCCCGGTCCGCTCGAGCCGAGCACCGCGAGGTAGCAGCTCGGGTCCACCCGGGTCAGCCTCAGCTCGGCCACCGGCGTGTTCCCCGGCGGCGCCTCCGGTGGCGCCTCTGGCGTAAACAGCACTAGGTCGGTAAGGTCGAAACCACTGTAGATCAGAGGGACCCCTCCCTGGCTGAGCTTTTCAAGGTAGCCCTGGATAAAGATCTTGCGCCCCTTCTCGTCCGCCCCGCTGGCTGGCGCGATATCCTCCCGCCGGACGTCCAGGACGAGCCACTTGGGCTCGCCTGCCGCCTGTGTCACCTCGCCCCCCGCCTCCAGCGCGAGCCCCAATTTGGAGAAGTGATATTGTACCTGGATGCACTCAGTGACGACCGTACCTACCGCTGGGAGCGGGCTGAGGACCACTGCTTCTAAGACTGCCCTGCTTACGTGCAGCACCCGCAGATTTGATGGTGTGCGAAATCAGAGATCATCAAAGCTCTGCTTGCTACTCTTTAGGTGAAGGAGCGGACGAGAGGCAAACATCGTTTGTAGCTGGTTTATGTGTGTCAGTGACTCCGCAGAGAGGTGAACAAAGTTAGGGTCCTCGGGGTGTTTGGGGCCTACCAGCCCCTTCCCATCATTCTGTAGCCGGACCCAGTGCTTTAAATAGGTCCTGAGCACGCCACAGATTTGGCAGCGGCGCTTGCTCCCCCCGCCTTCTAACATGGCCTACTCTTTTAGCAGTGAGGGCCCCACCAAGGAAAAGCGACGCCCCCTTCGTCCCTCTCTTCCTGCCCGGCAGCGCTGCATGCGGCAGGGCGTGGGAGAATGGGGGAGAGGGGGGGGGGGGGGTGGAGTTGCACAGAGGGGGAGGAGAGAGGGCGGGAACAGCTGTGCTTGGTTGGTTCTTTCTTTTTCTACTGACGAAGACACTGCTGACTGGCCTGGGGGGCGGCGTGGGGTGGCTCCAGAGAGCTAGCCAAGGCCTAGCGGACGACACGGAGACTAAGGTCTCCGGTATACTCAAAAGGTTAGCCGCGTACAACTTTGCAACGTTTACTTTCGAGCAAGGTAAATGACACCGAGAAATCTGTCCAGAGAGCAGTGTCAATTTGCTGACAGGCTTTGGGAGTTGGCTAGCCAGGCCCGCCGCGTCTCCTGCTGGCCTTGGCTTCGATTACCACCACTGGAGACAGCAAGAAAGACAGAGTGGGACTTTGCGGTGCTTTCTGGCCAGGCAAAGAGAATGCCAGAGCTCTAGAGGAGAGTCGGGGCAGCGCACAAGGCTTCTTTTCCTTTTCTCTTCTCCCCTATCTCCCTCCCTGTCTCTTTTCTCCTGCTGCACCTCTCCTTCTTTGCTCCCTTGCCTCACGCCAGAGAGGAAGGTGGAAGCAGGGGGGGCCGTCGGTGTGTAGGCAAAGCTCTGGAGCTGCATCCCCCAGCTCGACGAGCCTGGCTCGAATACTCCATAAAAGTACTCTACAGGTACCTCTCAAGTCTTCCCTCTGCATGAGCACTTGCTAGTGCTTCCTGCAGCCCCTTCGATGCGCCACACTGCCCAAGTAATATTCGGTCGATGTATTCGTTACGACGATGGTCTGGGAGGTGAAACAATTTGCAACCTATCTCATTGTCTTTTGCCGCACTTTCCCCTGCCGCCTTCTCGGTGCTGGTTGCGGTGATTCGTACAGGCCCCATCGCGACTAGCGTATTCAGAAACCCAGGCAGAGGTTCGGAAAGTACTTGCCCTCTTTGGTAAAATATTTAGATAGCCACTTCGGCTGCTTGCTGCCGTCTTCGATTTCTTTTTGGGCGGACGCTGCGCCCTGTTGTACCACTGGCAACGCTTCCTCGCACAACTCGAAACTGACGTTGGTGTGCAGCTGCCGCAGCGTCTCAAGTGCCGGGCGCAGCGCCGTTGGTTGATGGCTCTTGGACTTGAGTTGGCCGATTATGGTATTCGTTTCCAGTACCTTGACTGCCCCGTTCTTGCCTTTTCCGGCCCACACGCGGGCGTCTGCCCTCTGGCGAATGGCAGCGTGGCGTCCTCCACGACACACACGCGGAAGCCCTGGCGCGCCAGGTCCACGCACGTGCGTTGCACGCAAATATCACCCGCCACCCCCACCACGTAGACGTACGCGATCTGGCGTGCTCGCAGGATCTCCGTCAGGCTGAAGTTATTGTCACCGGCGCGGTCTGGGCATTTGATCACGGTTTTGCCGTCGTTATCAAAGATAGCCGAGTTGGCGTCCACGTTAGTATTAAAGCCCTTGCGGAAATAAGTCTGGGCCTCGGCCGCGCCCTTTGTTGGCACCACCAGCTCGCCGGAGGGCGTGCCCCAGGGCGGCGCAAAGTCCAGTAGCTCTTTCGTGATTTCGTGCCCTGGCGTGCCCTCTATGCAGTGGGCCGGGTACAGCTGTTGCGTGATGTTGGCGCCGTTATAGTTGTACTGGATCTGATCATCGCCGACGGGTTTTGCGCCTAGGGCGGTATGCGTACTTTTGGATCCAATAAAGGATACGTGATTGGCCGGGTGAGTGTCGAGCGTCCAACCACGAGGTCGAACGGCACTTCCGACAACAGGCGCTTGATGTTGTCGAAGCAGCCCTTGACGACCCCGGGCGGGTTGTGTTTTAGGTCCGCCAACGACAGGTCTCGCAAAACCCGGTCTGCATGTCGACGATCACGAGGCCACTCTTGTGCAAACAGTGGAACGAGGCCGAGCAGCTCTTGGCTATCCTTGCGTGGCTCGTCATCGCAGCTGCGCCGAAACAACGATGAAGGGAGTGCGGAGCTTTTAAAAAGAAAATGTCTTTTTTTTTCTTTCTTATATTAAATTATGCAGGCCAAGCCCCCCCCCCACCCGCTTTTTCTTTTATGATTTTTTTTTTGGGGGGGGGGGGGAAGAAGAAGGTCATGATCCATCCTTCTTTCATTTTTTATTAAAATAGAAACAAAGTACGTGAATCCATTGCGGGAGAGGAGGGCGGGGGGGGGGGGGGGGGATTGGTTAGAGAGAGAGAGAGAGAGAGAGAAAAGCAAGGGAAGACAGATTTAGCCCCCCAAAAAAAGAAACAACTGAACGGGAGAACTGGGGGGAGGGGGGTAAGGACATAGCGACACAAAAAGAAAGGGAGGAGGTCCGAGAGGGGGCGGGCGGGGGGAAAGGAGGCGGGGAACCAAGAGAGAGAGAGAGAGAGAGAGAGAGACAGAGAGAAAATGAGGTATATTCTTTGTGTTCCTTGCCGTGGCGTATGGGACAATCTTGATCAAAGAGCGGGGGCTTCAGCGCTAGGATCAGCCTCAGTTGCGCGGGCGTCAGGAAGTGCACGGTCAGCTCGCTGTCCACGAGGCAGGCCCTTGGCAGCAATTGTGCGTCCTTCGAGGATTGCAGCCACAAGATGAACTCGAAGTTGAGCAGGCCCAGCAGGGATTCCACGCACTTGTTCGTCGTCAGGGGCACGGGACACACACGGGCCGTGCGCAGTGCAATCCAGGGGTCGTTCTGGAAGTAAAGCACCTTGCCTTTGCACAGCACGTGGTGCGTCTGATGGTGACTGCACAGCGGTCTGCAGCTTTTCTTCAGTGCAAGGCCGTGTGGCGCGCTGTCTAGCGAGGCCTCGGCCGACATCTTGCCGTTCTGTCGTCTCCTTTTTTCCTTACCACCGATTCCCACTCTCCCCCCCCCCCTCCTCCCTCCCTGCACTCGCGCCCCCTTTTTTTTAACCCCCCCCCCCCCCTCCTCCCTCCCTGCACTCGCGCCCCCTTTTTTTTTAAACACCCCCCCCCCCCCCTCCTCCCCCCCCCCCTCCCCTCCTCCCTCTGTCTTGTTTTTTTTGTTCCTACCCCCTACCCCTCCCCTCCCTCAGTTTTTCTTTCTTTGTTGGTCCTTTTTCCTTCAAGTGTCATTGCTTCTCCCTGCCCCCCCCCCCCCCCAGACACGCACACTCCCCGGGCCCTCCCATTTTTTTTTTTTCCTTTGCCCCCAAAAAAAGAAGTGAAGGACGGCATGAACGAGGCTTTTTGGCTCTGGGCGGTCAGCCAGTTCCTGCAGGACAGCGAGGGGCTCGTCCGCTATGGAGAAACCCGCGAACCAGAGCCGCCATTGCTGTCCGATCTCAAGAAGTTCCACGCGGTACTAGAGTGGAACATGATCGACGAGCACCGGCAGAGGCTGGCCGAGCTCGTGGCGGGCACGGGGTCGCATTCGCGCTCGGAGGCGTCCAACGAGAGCGTGCGGCCCGGCAGGGTGGTGTGGGATCCCCCCCTCCCGCTCAAGGATCCCGGCGAAGGCACGCCAAGGCGCGGCAGTGGCGGGCAGCGCCGCAAATTAGCTGCGCCGCGCATCGCCGACCGCGACAGACACTTTCTGTACGTGCCATATTTGCGGGTCTGTGCGCCCCCAGCCTCTGCGGGCAAGGACAAGAACCGTGCCGAACGCTATAAACATCAAGTCATCTTTGTGCGCAGCCCTGCCCCGTTGTCGGAGCCACGACAGTAGCACGGTTTCGGTGTAAAAAGTGACAAAAAAGAAATTGTATTGAAAAAAAGAACCGGCCTTAAATCCGGTACCGAAAAGTGAGGCAAGGAATTATTCGCCTTTTTTAAAAAAGAAACGGTTTGCCCACACTCCTCGAACGATTTTTACAAAGAAAACTGGTAAGGACAGCGTGATGATGACAGAATATGCTCCAAAAGAAAACTTTTTTTTTAAAGAATGTTTTTCTTTTAAATTTACTTTGTTGGCTTTTTTCCAGCAGTAGGAGAGGCGGAGGCGGCCGCCGAGTCTGCCGCCCACGCGGCCGTCGAGGCCGAAATGGCACTAGAAGAGACGGTCGTGGACATGCCCGACACCATCAATGGCTAAAAGTCCTGGTCTAAGCCTCATTCCGGCTCCTTGGCCGGCGCCCGCGCGTACTCGCTCTTTCTCGAAAAAGTTAGTCTTGCCTACCACACCTAGCTGCTCCATGAAGGGCAAGGAACACTTGGCCACCCCGTACAGCTTTTTGCTCAGGCCCAAGTTCTGCAGCAGGCCGTCAGCCACGAACTCGACGTACCGTTCCATCAGCGTGGCGTTCAGGCCTAACAGGGCCACCGGCAGCGACTCGCTGATGAACCTCCGTTCGACTTCGACACAGCCAGCCACAATCTGGAAAATGCGCGACATCTGCAGCTTGTTCGACACATGGTGCTTGTACAGGTGGCACGCAAACAGGCCGTGCTGTGTCTCGTCCCGAGCAATAAACTCGTTGCTGGTGCACAGTCCTTGTAGCAGGCCCGGGTGCTTTTGTTTCAGCCAAAAGATGGAGGCGAAAGAAGAGGCGAACTGGACAAGTTCCACACAAGCGAACGCCACCAGGCGCTCGGCAAACGAAGACCGGGCCGGGCTGAGCCACTGTAGCGCCCACTTTGCCTTTTGTGCGACGGTCGGGACCTGCGTGATCGCATTGAACAGCTTGTCCTTCTCTTGCTGGTCGCTGATGATCGTGTCGATCAACAAGCTGTAGGTCCGCGAGTGTTCGGCCTCGTTAAAGATCTGGTAAGAATTAAAAAGTCTAGCTTCAGAATATTGCACTTCGGCCAAGAAATTGGCGGCCAGGTTCTCTTGAATGATGCCGTCCGAGCTAGCAAAAAAACCTAGCACCATCTTAATAAAATTCTGTTCGTCCGCACTCAGTTTCTTGAAATCTGCCTGTTCCCGGCTTAGGTCTAGCTCATCTGCTGTCCAGAACGAGCGCAGGGAAGCTTCATAGAATGAATACAGGTCCGGGCGCCTGATGGGAAAGAGACAAAATCGCGATTCTTCCGGCACGAGCAGTTTTTCTTCAGTGTCCATTCGTTCAGCTGCCGGTTGTCTAGTTTCAACAAGGCCATTCACTCTCCTTTTAATAGTAAAGGGGAAAGAGGATATATTTTTTTCTTATAGCGCAAAACAAAAACAAAGAACAAAGAACGAATCATGTTGCAAAGACGCAAGACCGAACAACGGCTGATGCCCTCGTCGCAAGAGTCCATCACCGTAACATCGCACGAGCTCGCACTCGAGCTCAAGCGGACATACAGCGATTTCAGTTGGCAGAGCGTGCCGCAGCTCATTGTTCACGGGGTCAAGTACCTTGCCTTCTACACTAATCATACTGGCGAGGAGAAGAAGCAGATCCTCGTTTCTGTGCTCGTGGACTTGTGTCCCGACGACAACGTGGACAAGCTGATCCCACCTGCCGCGACTGCTTGTCACGCATTCATTGAGCGTGATTGCTTTATCACCTTTATGTAGTTGTACTACCAGTGTAGTAGGAAAAACTAATAGTGGCAAGTATATCAGTTCTTATTACAAGTGGTGTTTCCAACATGATAACCTCTATCTCTCTCTCTCTCTCTCTGTCTTTGATTAAAAATATAAGCAAAATTAAAGGCTAGCGCTGCGTGCCAAGGTTGGTGGCAGTGGCGGCGTCTCTCTCTCTCTGTCTCTGTATCTCTCTCTCTCTCTCTTTCTCTCTCTCTCTCTCTCTCTCTCTCTCTCTATTTCTCTTTCTCTGTGTCTCTGTCTCTGTCTTTGATTGTAAATATAAGCAAATTAAAGGCTGTGTGCCATGGTTGGCGTCTCTCAGACTCTGTCTATCTCTCTCTCTCTCTCTCTCTCTCTCTTTGTCTCTCTCTCTCTCTCTCTCTCTGTATTTCTTTCTGTATCTCTCCCCCTCTCTGTCTCTTAATTTATCGAACCAAATGTTAAGGGCTATTATGAGTTGATACACAACATCTCAATAATATTGATAAATTTATTGTTGCAACTTCACTGTCAGTATAGAAGATTTTGGTGTTTGTAGGAACAAGTAATGACCCTCTGAAAAATACCAGGGGCCGGAAAGTCGTAGGTCGTACGGATTGCGTATATTAGAGTTATAAATGCCGGAAAGCTAAGTATGCATTAAAAACAAATATCAACAATATTAATGCAAATTTAATATATTTTTAGCGTTGAAAACACTTTTATCTTCGCTGCGGTACCATCTAACAGTTCGCAAAATCATTGCGAAATCAGTCTGCACAACGCAAACACGTGTCCATGCTAAGGTTAATATATTATTATTCTTACAAATCATAATTCTGCTGCAGCAAAAACGCATAAAAATGCAA
>WBZZ01003783.1:0-5000 GCA_019918135.1 Paulinella micropora | reverse complement strand
TGCTAATTGGCCGGGTATCTATGACTCAGACTCTGTACAGCCCGCAGGCTGCCGGACTACGCCGGGGCGGCTCGGCTCGCTGTCTCTCGCCGTTCCGACCCAGAACGGTGTGTTTGCGCCGCCCCAGCCGGGTCCTGCCAGCGTGCCGGAGAAAATCGTTCGGCGGGTTTCAACTTAGGATTAGGGTTAGGGTCAGGCTGTGTAAACCAACGCTCGGCTGGCCGGGCTCGGCATTCGAGGACGGGTCCGGCAAGCAACTGCTTTCTTCAGCTCCCCAGCATCGGCTCACTCCAACAACTGCCGGCAGAGGGCGAGGCGGAAGCTGTCCCGGTCACGGTTGCAGTTACCTAGGCTTCAGTGCACACCTTGCGGGGTGAGGGCCCGTTTGAACTCAAACCTGTGGCCGCGAGCTCCAAACTTTAATGCGGGCCGGATCAGGAGCCCCATCAAGCAGATCTAGAACCTAGCTAGTGCCTCATTCGGACTACTTGCGGCGGAGGCCGGCGAGCCAACGCGGCGTCCATTCCTCAAGGCCAAGGTTAGGGTTAGGGTTAGGGTTAGGTTTCAGCGCCCCACCAGGCTGCCAGGTTACGCAGGGGCGGCTCGGCTCGCTGTCTCTCGCCGTTCCGACCCAGAACAGTGTGTTTGCGCCGCCCCAGCCGGGTCCTGCCAGCGTGCCGGAGAAAATCGTTCGGCGGGTTTCAACTTAGGGTTAGGGTTAAGGTTAGGGTTAGGGTTAGGGTCAGGGTTAGGGTTAGGGTTAGGGTTAGGCTGTGTGAACCAACGGCTGGCCGGGCTCGGCATTCGAGGACGGGTCCGGCAAGCAACTGCTTTCTTCAGCTCCCCAGCATCGGCTCACTCCAACAACTGCCGGCAGAGGGCGAGGCGGAAAGCTGTCCCGGTCACGGTTGCAGTTTAACTTACCTAGGCTTCAGTGCACACCTTGCGGGGTGAGGACCCGTTTGAACTCAAACCTGCGGCCACGAGCTTCAAACTTTAACGCGGGCCGGATCAGGAGCATATATATCAATGCACCAAATTTTAACGCGGGTTAGGGTTAGGGTTAGACCAGTCAAGCCGGAATGGGTATATACATATATATTCACGCTTCCTTATAATTTTTTTAATTCAATACTTATCTCTGGCAAATTTTAAGCGGAATGACATGATTGCGGTTAGACTCATCGTGGTCGTAATTACTTATATAACCATCATGACGATGTCATGCAAAAGAAGTAGTGAAATTACATTATACAACGGACTACGTTTTTTACTGCCACCACCAGCAGATGATCCATCTGATAATATTATTGTCATTTATGCATATGCATCGCTCTCGGCGTCGCTGTCGCCCTCGGACTCGTCATCCCTGCCTGCACTCCAATCTGAATCATTATCACCGCGCTCTTCTTCTTCGTCCTGTCCAACGTAGTCTGCGTCGAGCGTGTGCCACGGGCAGATCTCCGCAAAGTTGAGGATGCAGACGCAGGCGCAGCTGTCGGTTGCTGAGCGCCTGCCATGCTCAGCTCCATTCTGAAAGGGTATATTTTTATGAATGTATGTATGCATGTACTGATTTATGAATGGAGGTAATACTATTTGTATGTATGTACATATACGCGTGTGTAGACACTCACAGAGAGGAATCGATAGATACGTAGTATATGATTACCCTGCAGAGTTCAGAAAGACATTTGCTGCGTTTGAGCTTGCTTGCGTTTGCTTTTTGCCCCCCGTGCCCACACGCACGCGCTTCCGACTCGCAGCCGCAGGCTCACCCGGCCAGGGCCCTCCCGCGACCTCAGCAGCTGCAGGCTTGCTTGATGACTTGGAGGACGCGAGCGCTACAGGTGCCGCCAGCGCCGCAAAAGCACGCTTCCGAGGGACAACTGCAGAAATACCTGGCGAAGACCCTACCATGCCCAGGGCAGCTGCAGGCACACTTGACGAGGATGATGCAGCGATTGCCGTGAGCGTTGCAGGTGCCGGCGCAGCAGAAGCAAATTCGCCAGGAACTGCTTGCGGCATATCTGAAATAGGCCCTGCCGCGACCATGGCAGCTGCAGGTTCACTTGACGAGGTACCTGTCGCGAACGCAGCGAGCGCTGCAGGTGCCGGCACAGCAGAAGCTCCATTCGCTTCATTCGCGGATGTGGAGGCAGAGGCAGGTAATGGACGTTGGCTTGCTCTCCAATGATCCGACGATCAGACTTTGTGCGAGCCCACCCTTGTTTTGACTTTTTTTCAGTCCAAGACGCTGGCACAACTCTTTCAGATCCGCTGCCGAGCAGGCGGAAGTCAATGCTTCCATAGTTGGCAGTTCAATGCGGGCCATTCAGTAGCTCCTCCGGAGTCGCCTGGGGCTGACGGGGCCGTCGCTTTTCTTGACTGCGTATCTCCCTGACGTTGACAGTAGACGGATTTTGCCCCAGTTCAAACTGCTGTTGCAGTCGAATAAAATCTGCATCCCTTCTGGAAATGTTCTCTCCGACCCCTCCTTGCCAGGCATCGCAACCACCCGCATGGTCGGATGGAGGATCTGAGAAGCACCGGTCGGAGCAAGAGCTGCGAGCACTTGCGGCAGCTGCCGCGAATTTCTCGAAAATCCCAAAGAGTAGCTGGTTACACAGAGGCAAAAATTCAAAATTGATTTCAGTAATATACACAGTCACAGATCATGATTCTCATTAGTATAATAGAAGACAGATTACATTTTTATGCAATTTCTCGAAACTCTGGCTCTGATCCCCCCCCCCCCTCCCCCCCTCTCAAATTCTCATATGTACCTTCAGACGCCAGTGGGTGCTCACGGGCAACTGCTACTCCTGGTTCGAAAACCTTGTTGCCCTTGGAATCCCGGTAGCAGTACCTACAAATGTATGTAGCTATAGAAGCCCTAGGGATAACACATTATGTTAACTAGTAATGACGAACAAATAAATACACTACTGCTAATATGAATAATGAACCTGAGTGAATTGACTTTCTTGATACCCATGCCAACTTTGCCGCCAACAGGTGTTGTGATGTGTGGTGTGTCCAAAACAGGCTCCCTGGTTGGGCCGGTAAAATCTCTCACCGTGAAGTTATCGGGGATGGTAGCCACGTGGGTTTTCGGCCGCTGCCGAAAGAGGTCAGCAAATTCAGACGGTTCGTAGAAACTGAGTCGCCTGGTGACTTGCCGCCACGCCTGATTCTTGACGAGGTTGATATGCCAATCTGCGCAGGACAACAATGAACAATGTTGCGTGGTAACAAGCTTACTGGCACACAATTATGCATCCATGCTACAATTAAGAACTAAGAATTGTTGTGGCAAGAGGTTGTATGAAAAGTGCACCTGCTGGGCCATCGCCATGGCAGCCTGGGGGGTAAGTCGCCGTTTCGAACTCAAAAGCTGTCTCCTCCATTTCGTCTTTCAGCCACTTCTTGAGGCCTGACCAGAAATTGATGAGGCCGTAGGATTTGGCGTTGGCTCCGTTGTCACCCGTTTGCAGGACAAAACGCCTAATAGTATAACCATTGGCAAAGGCGTATACGCAGCAATACATTAAGAAGAGAGCGACATTTTCGAGGCATAAGGCATACTCTACTTGGTCTGTCATTATATTTGCCTTGCGATGCAGCGGCTGGGGGACCATCGGGTATGGATCTGAAATTTCTTGAACATCTGCTCCCAGCACCATGCAGTTGTTGCAGCCGTCATGGAACACCTGGAAGTGTTATACGTGAGATTATGTAATATTGTAGTAATGTGTGTATGTAAAACAAAATAATTGCTTGATTATTATTATTTTGCTATGTTATGTTATGTTATTTGTACACTTTCCAAAGAAAAAAAAAGCTTCTCGTGTTGTTACATCGTCGTCTTCCTCTGCATAGAAAATTGCGACTATGCAAAGGACGAAGAATTTTTATCCACTCCATGCATAGAGACCACCGTAGTCGTGTACCTAAATGTATTATTGTATACAATATGTATAATGTATGCATGTATGTATGTAAAATTGTATGTCACGTTGTGTGTATGTAGTCGACACTGTACCATGAGGCATTCATCGTGGTGCATTTCCCGCTGGTAGTCGGAGATGTAGGGCTTCATGATGGTTTGCAGCCGCTTGTGCCGCTCGTAGTCTTGCAATGCCCTTTGGTTTGCATAGATCTTTTTGTCCAGCGCCGCCAGCCCTGCTGTATTTCCATCCTTCGCATGCTTGATTTTTTCCTGCTTCCATGCCTCAACCTTTATACATATGAATATATATATATATATATATATATATATATATATATATATATATATAATTGCCTAAAATCTGCGATGGGCCTGAACGACCCGTTGCCTTTTTGTCACTGGCGGCCCGACCATGCAAGAATTGCATTTTTGTACCTGTGGACCGGCCGGATAACCATTGCCTTTTTGTGCCTGCAAAGTGGCATTCGTTGCACGGCCGGCCCGAACCACGAAAAATGGCATTTCCACGCGAAATTGGCATTTGTTGCACGGCCGGCCCGAAGCAAGAAAAGTGGCATTTTCCCTTGAAATTTCTGCATTTGCGTATCGCTGCCTTTTTCTGCTATATCAGCTAAGGGGGTCTGGCAGGTGGCACCTGTCAGAACCATGACACCTAGAGTATGGTGCTGCGTAACGGTCAATATGTGAGGGTTCGTGGTCGACGTCATCTGGGAGCTCGTGAAGGCGGCCATCGCTTCCAACTGCTGCGAGCTATGTCCCAAGGTCTGCACGGTCATGTAGGCATCGGGATGAGGTGCCTGCCCAGCGTCACGGGCGTGCCCTGGTGAAGCCTGACCGGTTCGCCGCTCGTCACCATCTGCGCGCGCACTTTGGCCAGCTTCTCGCGGTCCAGGCGGTGCGCCCACAACACTGGGCCCGGTATGACCTGCTCGTTCGAGCGCACTTTCTCCAGGGCCATGGTAATCTTGACCAGCAGCACGTCCGCCGCAAGCCTGAAGCGCCTCTTCTTGGCCATCTCAATTGACAG
>WBZZ01003782.1:22500-57994 GCA_019918135.1 Paulinella micropora | reverse complement strand
TATCTACTACTTTCTTTTTGCTATATATTAATGACATTATAAACATAATAAAACAAGGAACAGTATACACATATGCAGACGACACAACACTTATAATAACAGCAAAATCACCCAACACTACAACAAAAAACACAGACAGAAATAACCAAACTAATCAACTACTTCCACTCCAACAACCTCGTACCAAACCCAACCAAAACAACATACACAATCTTCCACAAAACCAAACAGAACGTAACAATAAACATAAACAACTACACACTTGAACAATGTAAACATGCCAAACTACTAGGCATAACACTCCAACACAACCTGCGATACAATCAACACATAAGCAACATCATACGCCAACAATCACTTCTCTCCGATACGCACAACAATTTCTCCACACAACAATCATGAAACAACTATACTACACGCACATCTTCCCTCATCTCATTCAACGCATCTCCATCTGGGGGACCCATGACAAAAACAAAAAATACATACAACCACTCATAAAAATACATAAAAAAATCATCAGAATAATAGCCAAGACTCATTACCGATCACATACTAAACCGCTCCTCGACCAACTCGAAATCCTTGATATCACTCAACTATATAAACTAAGAGTTTGTATAGAAATCCACCCATTCATCCATCCCGCCAAAGAACTCAACAGACCACTACACGACAACACCTTCACCCCAACAAATCATATCCATTCATACCATACTCGACACTCAATCAAAAGCAACTTATTCATCGACCACAACACCCCATATCAAACAAAACTGTTCCTGCATCAATGGAACCAACTCCCACAAGATATCAAGGACACAACATCACTCAACATCTTCAAAAAGCGGATAAAAGCTCGCCTCCTAGAACAACAAAAACATAATAATAATAATGATAATAATAACAACAATGACTACAACACACACACACAAAAAAAAAAAAAAAAAAAAAAAAAAAAAAAACATCAAAAACAAAAAAAATTAATTAATTAATTAATAATTAACTTATATGCATACATATATATATTTATATATGCATAAATAAGTTTATATTTAAAAAAACACACACACACACACAACAGCAACCATCCACCAGCATGGTCTTTGAAGAATCCTCCGCCGGACTCCGTCCAACGAATATGGTCTCCCAACCACACCAACAAACCACTCCTTCACTTGCCCCTCTCTTTTCTCTCTCTCTCTCTCTCTCTCCTTTTTTTTTTTTTTTTTTTTTTTTTTTTTTTTTTTTTTTTTTTTTTTTTTTTTTTTTTTTCCCTCTCCCTTCTCATACTACTGTCCAGACATATTCACTGAACTACTAATTTTCACTCACTCCGATCATTCTAGTATATTACTACTGATGCAAACATAAACATTAATATTAATAACATGAATACTTAAGCTACATATTACGCAACATATCTAAACATAAACATTAATATTAATAAGATTAATACCAAGCGACCTAATATTAATACTTTCAATTAATACGCTCGATTTAATAACTAGGTTTCCACCTTAGATAAAGGTATGACTTAATAGCTATACTTTTCACGTGGACGATCCTTGAGTCCGATTGTAAAAATTGTTCTCTCAATAAAAACGAAGAAGAAGAAGAAGAAGAAGAGAGAGAGAGAGAGAGAGAGAGAGAGAGACTTAATAGCTATACTTTTCACGTGGACGACCCTTGAGTCCGATTGTAAAAATTGTTCTCTCAATAAAAACGAAGAAGAAGAAGAGAGATCGAGAGAGAGAGAGAGAGAGAGAGAGAGAGAGAGAGAGAGCGAGTGTGTGTGTGTGTGTGAGAGAGAGAGAGAGAAAGTGTGTGTGTGTGTGAGAGAGAGAGAGAGAGAGGGAGGAGAATGAATTCACAAGCCAGCCAGCCAGGCAGGAGGGAGAGTGCAGACAATTTTTTTTCGAAGTCACTGACACTGCGAACTTCACGGGCAGTGGCTTGTTATTTTTGGACCCGATTTTCGATCAAATGGTGTTTGCGTAAAAAGCAAGGCAGGAACAGGGTTTAATACAGCTTTTCAAGGGGTCGGTACCAGTAGTATAATATCCTTTTTTTAAGGTCATTTTTCGTGCCCTCAAAATGACACTTTAAAAAAGAATTCGGCTTCCAGACACATCTCCCGCAAATCAATACGAAGCAACAAAACAGCAAAATAACGAAATCAAATTTTCAATCAATACAAGCAAACAAAATAAAGAAATCTCTCTTCCTCTACTTCAAAAACAAAAATAAAGATTAACGAACCGCTTCGTTATTCCTTATAAAGATTAACGAAAAATATATTTATGCAAATGGAGGACTATTTGAGACCTAATTCTAAACAATTATACGAACAAAAAAATAGAGAGCAAAGGAACAAAAAGGCAACCGAAAAAATAAAATGTGAATGCGGTGCGGATGTTTCAAGAGCGAACTTATCAAGACATAAAAAAACACACCATTATCTCCTACATGTAAATCTCCGACACGTCGGAGATAGAGATTGAGCACCGACGGAAAACATATTGTAAAAGAAAATTTTCTCTTCGGTATAGAATATCTCAAACATGTTTGAGATTAAGTACAAACAGAAGAGAGCGGAATATGTAAAGGAAAGAAGAAAACAGAAATATACCTGTGTATGCGGTAAGGTAATAGGGATATACGGAAAATATCAACACGAAAAATCAGACTTTCATAGAGACCACTTCGCAGAGAAAGAAGAAGTTATGATAGGTGGGCATAAAGTTATTCGTATAATTCGTAGAAACGACGACTTGGAAAGATATTATAAAAATCAAGTACTAAATCACTCGTGATTTGTTGTAATAATGTTATAAAAATAAAATGTAAAACCATTTAAAGAAATAAATATTATTACTTATATAATATGTCTTCTATAATGATACAAGCGGACAAGGAATTGAAAGAACTATACAACTTACATTTTCCAGAAGCACTAACTCATGATAGAAGGATTAAGAAATACACTAGAAGAGAAACACTTCAGCGATATAGCAAAGCCTTTAAGTTTTGGGAAGAACAGAGAAACAATGCATTAGAGGCTCCAACAATGTTGAATATTCACAAATGGCAAATTTGCGAAGAAGCAATCGCACAACTTAAATTTAGGGTGATGATTATATTAAATAATAAAATGTAAAACCATTTAAAGAAATAAATATTATTACTTATATATATATATATAGATGGGGAGACACAAGAAATATCTCACACCTGAGGACAAACGAAAGGCTAACTCCGAAAAGGCTCTAGCATATTACAAGAGAAATAAGGACGAAATTAATCAAAAGAGGAAGGAGCAATTAAAAGAACGAAATAGAAAACTTAAGGAATACGAAGAAATGAAGGCGAGAGGAGAGTAAAACAAAAACAAAAAACAAAAAGTATTTTTTTTCTAAAAATTATGAATTTCATATTAAAGGTAAGACAATTTATATATATATAAAAATGTAAAACAATTTAATTTATTTCAATATTTTTATATCCACCCTAATATAAAAGTAATGCCACCACCATTACCGCCAAGACCAACGAAGGAAAATGTAGAACTAGCGAAGGTAAGGGCGAATTTGAGGAAAACAGAAACCAGAGAAAACAAAAGGGAATTTAAAGTAGTAGAGTTAAAATCTAGGCGAGACAATAGATTAAACTCTCTTACATACGAGAAGCAAGGATTAGACATAAACTTTTATGATACTGATGCATTAGAGCGAGAGGTTCTAATTCCTATACTATTGGATGCGAAAAGAAATGGTATGACAGGAAATGCGGATGTTCATATCACTATAACATACATAACAGACCACGAAGAATTAAATAGATATTATAAAAAGAAAACATTTAGTTCTTTTCAAATAAAAAACTATGACGATTTTATTGAAATGTTGAATGAGTTTAACATAAGCAATATTGAAGCATCTGGATTAGGTTATGACCGAATTATTGAATATGCTAAGGTAGTAGTAGTTCAAGAAAACGGAGGCGGTTGTTATGAAGGAAAAAACAAATGTAAAAAAACAATATCTGATGAAAACATATTGATATCTCCAGCTAGCAAGAATAATAATTGTTTATTCTTTCTCTGTAAAGACCTTCTTAATATGCCACTTATTAACAGAAAAAGATGTAATGATATTAGAGAGAAATTCAATCTTTCTAATGATTGCCCTATACCATTCTCTACCGCCGTAAAAATCCTTAATACTTTGATAAAAGAAGGAAAGACATATGAAATAACAAACGCCTTAACAAGAGAAACTATAAGCACAAACAACATCGGAGAAGAAGCGGACATTATGATTTACTTAGAGAATAACCACTATTTTGGATTAACTAAAAGATATAAACAAAAATGCGAACAATGTTTAAAGAAATACATCAAAAAGCACACTTGTAATCCAAAAATAATAAATTATGTGAATAGAGAAATATTAAAGAATGGAAAGAGACATTTAATAACGAAGGAGCATAAAGAAAAATATAATAATAAAGACGAACTCCTTCATTACGACCTTGAAACTTTTAGAAATAACACACTTGCTGAAGGCTTTGATATTCACGACTGCTATATAGTCGGATATACTCAAGGGACGGAAGGATTTAAATACTTTGCTGGTAAAGATGGTATTTCTAAATTTCTTGATACACTTCTAGAGAGAGGAAAGAAGTTAGCAGTAGAATGGGCAAACAAACAACTACATAATCCAGTCAAGAAAGTAGCAGGAGTAAGAAAGAAAAAAAACAAAGATGAAGAACCGCCGATTTTATATGTGAATGGATTTAATGGAGCGAACTTTGACCACTACTTCATTAAACAGGAATTAATAAGAAGAGGCATTAAACGAAAATCACATATGATTAATAACTGCTCAATAATCTCTTTACAATTTGAAAATATTAAAATGTGGGATATGTGTAAGCATACTCAGGGAACTCTAAAAGAAAACTTAGAAAATATGAAATGTAAAACTCTTAAAGGAGATTTTGACCACGACCAAGCCACAGAATGGGAAAAAATGAGCGAAGAATTAAGAAATAAGTGTCTTGAATATTTGAAGTGTGATGTTGGGGTTAAAAGAGTTATATGACAAAATAAACACAGAGATATTTGAAAAACACTCAGTGAATTTAACTTCATACATTTCAACTTCAAGCCTTGCTTTCAATATCTGGAAGAAAATGATTGATGGTAAGCACGATGTAAGGCTTCCAACTATTGAACAAGAAAAGTCATTTAGAAAAGCGGTTATCGGAGCAAGAACATATCCAAGCAAAAAAAGATTTGTTTCAAAACAATACAAGGATTACTTAGCGGGAAAAATCACATTTGACGAATTAACCGATTATTTAGTTGATGCGGATGTCGTATCTTTATACCCAACAGCGATGCTTAATTTATTTATGGTTGGAGAAATTAAACAGGCTATCGCACCATTTGATTATAATAATCTTCCTATCGGTATTTACAATGTTGATTATATCTCACCAAAAGACATTCTACATTCAAGAATAGGACAGAGAAACAAAATGGGCTCATTAAAGTGGAATTTAGCGGATATGAAAGACCAATGGCTCACAAGTGTTGATATTGAAGATATGATTAAGGAAGGCTACGATATAACAATTCATAAAGGCTACTATACAGAGGAGGCCGAACCAGTTTTCAAAGAATACATACTGGAAATGTTTAAGGCGAAAGAAAATAGCGAAAAAGGCACACCGCAATATTTACTAGCCAAACTATTTATGAATTCGTTATACGGAAAAATGATACAGCGACCAATCCCAACAGAAGCAGAATATATTAAATCAAATGAGGAGTATTGGAAATTTTGGACGAAAAACTATATATCTGATGTGGTTGAATTTAAAGATAAAGACGGAAACAAACTATGGCACGTATCTGGAATACCTAGAAATGAAGTAATAATTGAAGAGAGTATTACAAAGCCTTCTCATTACGGGGCTTTCATTCTAGCATATAGCAGGCGAATTATGTATAACTACATAAAAGAGGCTAATCCAAATAAAGACATAGAAGCCGACTTCTATTACACCGATACCGATAGTTTAGTGTTGCATGTTAGGTTCGCCAAACTAATCAAAAGGCTTGGTGATAAATCTCTCGGAGGAATAACGGATGACTTAGGAGATTGCTGTAAGATAATAAGAGGAATATGGATTGCTCCTAAATTGTATATGTTAGAATTTACAACGAATGAAGCCTTTCTCCCTTACCTTACCAAGAATGACTTAAAACATAAAGACAAAGGAGTTCATATAATTGAATGCTACGAAAACGATGGAGTAAAAAAGAGATACTACCACCTTAGAGGTAAGGGGTTGAATTCAAAGGGGTTAAATCCAGAAGTATATGAAAAGATGGATTTAGGTGAAAGCATTGAAAATGTTAGAGATTTTCAAATGAAGAAAATTCATTTATCACGAAATAGCAAACAGCAAAATATTAACCATTTTAGCATAGTTCATACTACAAACATAAAAAAGAAAGTTAATGAGAATAAATGGCAAGGTCGGGAGTTTATCAATGAAAATGATAGTATTCCTTACGGATATCAAAGACATTAGAAACGAGAGAGCAATTCTAAAATATCAATTAAATAATTAATTTTTTTCAATAAATTTTTTACCACTCTATATATAGCAATGTCCGCCCTAACCAGACTATGCGAGAAGTTTGAGAAACTCTCTATTGAAAATAAAAAAGAAACATTTTCTCTTACCGATGTTAAAAAGATAATTACTGACGAAATCCAAATGATTAAAAATGCGCGGGCTGGCAAGCCAAAGGATACTTTTCCATTTGGTAAGTATAAAGGTAAGAAAATTCAAGATATAGCGGTTATTGATAAGCCATACCTTGAATGGGTTATGAAACAGCCTTGGTTTGAGAAATTTACCGACATTAAAAGTGAAGTAAAAAAATACATTTAATAAAAATTATTTTGTAGTATATATACCAATGACCGACCTGAGCACCAAGCAGGACTACTTGAATGAAATTGAAAAATGGAACATTGACAGCGAAGTTAAGAAACCCACTATTAAATGGACTAAACCCGACATTGTTTCTTTTTATGAGCAATATAAACCCAATGTTGATTTTGAACAAAATCAACATTATGATAATGTGAAAGTAGTTATTCCTTTAGAAAACGTGTTGGACGAAGAGCCTAGCACACCTTTTAAGGAGACTGATTTAAAAGAGACTGGAATTACAGAGATTAAAATGAATGTCGGCGAAGAAATAGCACAAAGTGAAACCGATATTTTTCTTCAATATGGTAAGTATAAAAAAATGAAAATTGAAGATGTCGCTAAGATTGACAAACCATACCTTGAATATTTAATTCAACAACCTTATTTTAATAACAAAGATGCGGTAAAAAAATATTTATAATTGACATTACATCGCCTCCCGTTTATTTTTTTTTATTATTTACTTCACTTTTAAACGATGTAATATCTATTGGTCTTCTATGAAGTTAGCAATAATATTGATATTTCCTCCTCCACCAGCAGAGACAGACTTCTGTGTAAAAGTCAATACATCACTCGGTGATAGGTATATATCATAACTTCTAAGATTGATTTGTTGAGTTGATTGAGAATTAACATATAGTTTAAAAATTGTTGTTCCGTTTGCGATAGCACTCGCCTTTGTGTCAGTATCTACAATTGAGTACTTAGAATCAACATCCGCAAAACCCGCTCCAGTTAGTGTTCCATTTAATACCATTCTGACGACATTCGACTTAGTATCTTCATTCGTAATACTTATCAAAGTGGGATAAACATTTGAATAATTTGCTAAATTAGCACCGCCAGCATCAAATGTTGCTTTGTTTCTTATACTAATAATAGGACTTTCAGTGGTGTTTGCTGCTTTACTTCCTTCCACTTCGTTTGTTATGCTGGTATTAATAGTATTCCAACACTGACATTTATAAATTCTCCATCTGGATTTTGTGCTATCAAATTTCGTTGGTGGGACATTATATATTAATAATAAAAAAATAAATTAACTAACAAAATTAATAATCGCCTCTTACGACATCAAAATTTCAATTCCCTTCACAAGCACACTTCGTTGAAGAATGGCAAAAGTGTAATGGTTAAGATTGTTTCCAGCAGTAGTTGAAACGAACTCATATCGCCTCTCAGTGTCAAGGCTCAGACCACTCACCTCATACCCGTCAGTATCCTTATCACAAAGCGGGCGGTTGTTGTCCCAAGTATCAACATGAAACCAGTTGTAATGATAGACATCGCTGTTTAGGATAGCACTACCCTTCAACTTATCCTTCAAAATCATATAGTCTTCATTCTCAGAGGTGTCAATGTCAAATTGTTGAAGACGAGAGCCATCCAGAGTTGTATAGTATGAAATAATTTTTGCATCCGCTCTGTTATCATTGTCAAAAGCGGTATTTTTATTTTCATCGTTGTGGAATGTGGAAGTATAAATTCTTCTAATTCTCTCACCCTGTGAGCGGTTCATTTTTACAACGAAATTTTGACTTGCTGTTGAGAGGTTCTGCTTCCAAGAGATAGGGTATTCAATCTTAAATGGGAAACCTTCTCCCGCAATCTTCTGCTGTACGCCAAGGACGACATTTGGGTCAGTCTCTACGGCAAGAAACAGATTTAAGTTTGAAATAGTAGCACCAACAGCCACCTGTGCAGCACCAGTAGAAATACTGCTCGCATCAGTTCCATAGAAAGTAGAGCGGTTAGTGCCCTCCCAGACAATTCGCAAATCCAAAATTTCATTAAAACCGATAGTCTTATCTAATTCAAAAATAGTTCCAAAAATCATACCTAACGGAAGTTTAACTTTAATGACAGGGGTAGCCGATGCATTACCGCCTCCTTCAAAATACTTAGCCTCCTCAAAAGGAACATTAACAAGGCTATAATTTCCAGCAGTGCTATCGGCTAGAGCGGTATCATTATGACGGCGAGCATTAACAAGTGGCACTTTGTAGTATCCTTGAACTGCAGCAACCACTCCAGCAGTATTGACTGCATCAGTAATTGCTTTTCTTTCCGCTACACTTCCTATCTCAACTTTTCCAGCATTACACTTTTGAAGCATAGCCCCGCTAGATACACCCGCCCCGTGGTTTTCAAGTGCCATAAATTTTTCATATTTAATTTCGGGCTTCCAAATCATCTTAGTGTAATTGCCCACGTGTTGAAGATTACACAAATACTGACCGCTTCGGCTTCGCAGTTCAATTCTTTGTATCATGGGCAAGCAATCCATAAACATACGAATATAACCAGCAGATGCGGTAGGGGTGTAAGTAAATCGCAAGACAGACCTCGCAAGGTTCAAAGGACGAGTAGGGATTTCAAAGGTGCTTTCATTTCCACCAGCAGTTGTAATGTTAACATCAGCCGACCCTTCACGGGCAGTAAGTTTGTTTAATTCATACTTACCAGTGAGCAGTTCCTTAGTCTGATGAACCAACTCACCACCATACATTACTGGCATTTTTGCTTTTGTTTTTTTTGAAGTAGCGTAGATTAACTAATTCACGAGAATATATTCATAGAAAAAAATAAATAATTCTAAAATAATTATTGTTTATTCATCAATCTTATTAATGTGCCTTTTTGAAGTAATATGGTTATGAAAACTTTGCTTACTACTAAGTTTTACATTACAAGTTTCACATCGCCATGCGCCACATTCCGCACAATGCCCTTTTTGTTTGTTGTGTTCGCAAAAGTTGTTCGGCTTACATTCTTTACACATATCTTATATTTACATCAAAAATAATTCACTTTGATTTCAACAGATTGAAGAATGAATTAAATAAACTAAAGTAATTAGTTTCACGATAAACCAATAAAGTCATAACGATACCCAAACCATTAAGATTAATCGCTTGGTCGTTTTCGTCCGTCAAGTAAAACCTGAATACATTGTTTGAATTAGCGGACAATGTTTTACCATACTCAGACCCGCTTCCATCATAAATGACAGAGCCGAAAGGAATTTCGTTGGCAGTGTATATTTCTTGTAGCACGTGATTATCTCCTTCATTTACCAAATCAGATTGAAGATACAGAGTTTTTTCGCCAGTTAGAATAATTACATTTGGCGATTTAATTAAATCATTAGCAAAGAAATATGTTGAGTTTCTATCAAAACCCATAACCTCGTGAATGCGGGTATCCGCATCAAATATAAACCGCGGTTGAATACCTTTATTCTCTGACACACTGAATGTTAATTTGCCGTCCTCTGGTTCTATGTTGGTATTATTACTGGATACAACATAAGTATAATTATTTGGGCTGTCTGCGGTTAGTATCTCCGACAACTTATTTTTTAGATTGTTCATTGTGTAGTTTCCCTCACGTATCGTAATTAAAGCCTCATACCCGTCTTCGCTAAGAGTAAAAGTATTATATGGTGAAGCCACAGAGTAATACGACTTTGGAACATAGATATGAAGAATTTTACAATGTGTGGGATTGTCCAGTGATTTTAAGTTTATTTCGTGTGTAAAGTCGCTATCTGTGCCTGTTATTCTGTTTTTACTATTTATGTAATAAATACCACTTGACCTGCCCCCTTTGTAATCCATGATATATCATACAAATAATATTTCAAATAAAAGTATCAAAATTACCATATCCATTCTGTGCTTTCAACTTTTCCGCTTCTTCTTCTTTTAAGTCTGTGAAACCCGAACTAAACTTAAATCGGTTGCCTTTCGCTCGCTCCATTAAAAACCTCATTGAGTGCCATCCACAAGTTGAGGAAGTATCACTCTGTTGCTTTACTTTGGTATATATGTCGCTCTCAACAAAGGAAATATTACAACAAGAAACAACAGTAAGGAAAAAAAACCACAGCATCAATCATTCATTATAACTTTATAGTAGAATTCATGATAAGTATTGCAGGGAGAGAATAACAGCAAACATACAGCAACAAAACCTACGCAAGCACACCATCATGGTGCAAATTCCGCATTTCTGTGGTGGCAAGTGCACCAGTGATGGTCCGTTCGCTGATGCACCAGAACCATTTGAAAGCCATCCGCTGAGCTCCCAAGAGGTGTTCAAGTTGTCTGAAGCAGTTTGCTTGCCATCGCCTGCAACCCCTGCATTGCTCCCATCGACGTGAAGGTGGTTGCAGGTATTCATTTCTTTTTCTCTGTTGTTGTCGTTGTTTCGCAAGACATGTGTTTGCTGCCCCCCCCCCTCTCTCTCTCTCCCTCTTAGCCTCTCTCAGTCTCCGGCCCTCCCATCCTAGCATCTCTCTCTCTTCTTCTTCTTCTTCTTCTTCTTCTTCTTCTTCTTCTTCTTCTTCTTCTTCTTCTTCTTTCTTCTACTCCTTCTTCTCCTCCTCCTCCTCCTCCTTTCTTCTTCTTCTTCTTCTTCTTCTTCTTCTTCTTCTTCTTCTTCTTCTTCTTCTTCTTCTTCTTCTTCTTCTTCTTCTTCTTCTTCTTCTTCTTCTTCTTCTTCTTCTTCTTCTTCTTCTCCTCCTCCTCCTCCTCCTCCTCCTCCTCCTCTCTCTCTCTCTTTCTCTCTCTCTTCTTCTTCTTCTTCATTTTTATTGAGAGAACAATTTTACAATTGGACTCAGGGAACGTCCACGTGAAAAGTATAGCTAGTAAGTTATACCTTTATCTAAGGTGGAAACCTAGTTATTCAGTACTAGTTGAGCGTATTAAGGAAGATATCGATATTAAATTAGTATTCAGCTGCTCAGTATTAATATTATATTATAGTTATTAAAATTAATATTTCTGTTTAGATATATTGTGCGGTGATATTAATATTATGTTGTTATGTTATGTATATATGTTATTGTAAAGGTGTAGTCGTTTATGTGCGGCGGCCCCCCCTCTCTTTTCTTTTCCATCTAGAAGAAGTGAAAGAGAGAGAGAGAGAGAGAGAGAGAGAGAGAGAGAAAGGAGAGAAAGAGAGAGAGAGGGGGGAGTTGAGAGTGGGCGTGGTTGACCATATACGTCGATTGATCCGGAGAGTTCTCCTTCAGGTAGTAGACAAAGGAGCAAGCTTGGTGTTCCCTTTCTCTCTCTCTCTCTCTCTCTCTCTCTCTCTCTCTCTCTCTCTCTCTCTCTCTTTTTTTTTTTTTTTTTTTTTTTCGCGCGTGTGCATATGTTACATATATTATGATGTTTGTTGATGTTTTCGTAGATATGTCATTAGTGCTTTTTTGAATGGCTTTATTTTTGTTTCATCTGTTATATGTTTTGGAATTGATTTCCATTGATCTGCAAAGATCTTGGTGAGGTATGGGTCTTTGTGGTTAACAAAGAGGCTGCCTTTTGTTGAGTATCGGGTTTTGTATGGATGTATGGTATTGATTGGTGTAAATGTGTTATTGTGGAGTGGTCTGTTGAGGTGTTTTTTAGGGTAAATGAATGGGTGATTTTCTATGCATACACGGAGGGTGTATAGGTGGGTGATGTCGAGTAGTTTGAGTTGATTTAGGATTGGTTTGGTATGTGCGCGGTAGTGTGTTTTTGCAATTATTCTGATTATTTTTTTGTGTATTTTTATGAGTGGTTGTATATATTTCTTTTTGTTGTCATGTGTCCCCCAGATGGAGATGTTTTGTATGAGGTGTGGATATATGTGTGTGTAGTATAGTTGTTTCATTGTTTTGGTGTTTAGATATTTTTTAGCATATAATAATGAGTTGATTGTGGGTTGGAGTTTACGGATTATGTTGTTGATATGTTGGTCATATTTAAGGTTATGTTGTAGTGTTATGCCCAGGAGTTTTGCGTGTTGGCATTGCTCGAGGGTGTGGTTGTTTATTGTTATTGTGATATTTTGTTTTGTTTTATGGAAAATTGTGTATGTTGTTTTTGTTGGGTTGGGTACTAGGTTATTAGAATGGAAGTAGTTTATTAGCTTAGTTATTTCTGTTTGTGTTTTTTGTTGTAAGTCTGTAGGAGTTTTTGCCGTTATTATAAGTGTTGTGTCGTCTGCATATGTATATACTGTTCCTTGTTGTATGATATTGATTATGTCGTTAATATAGAGTAGGAAGAAGGTGGTGGATAATGTGCTGCCTTGTGGGATGCCATGTGTGATGGTGCGTTTGTGGGACTTGGCATATTGTGTGTGGACTTCTTGAATGCGATTTGAGAAGTAGGATTCAAAGAACTGGACTGTGCCTTCGTTGAAATTAAAATTTCGTCGAAGTTTGTAGAGTAACTTTGAATGTTCTACTGTGTCGTATGCTTTCGAGAGGTCTACGTAAAGAGCTAGTACTAGCTCTTCTTTATCTTTATGTTTTTGTATTTGGTTTATTATGGTTTGGACTGTCATGGTTGTGCTTGAGTTAGGTCGGAATGCGTATTGTGTATGTGATATTATGTTGTGTTTTGTTAGGTGGTCCATTATTTGTTTATTTATTATTGTGTCAAATACTTTAGCTATTATGGGTAGTAGTGATATCGGTCTGTAGTTGGCTGGCATGCTTGTGTCGCTGGCTTTGTATAGTTCTATTACTTTTGTTGTTTTGAGTGCGTCTGGGTATTTATTTTCATTTATGGCTTTGTTGAAGAGGTTGGTAAGCATAGGTGTGAGGAAGGCGTGCATGTCTTTTATAAGTGTTGGTTTTATTTTTTATATGTCCTCTGCTTTATCTCTGTTCATATTTTTTAGTGTTTTGTTTACAATGTCTTCTGTTGTGTTATGTAGTTTGAAGCTTGGATGTGTTTGTTTGTTTTCTTCCTCTCTCTCTTCTTGTTGTTGTTTGTGTTCGGTTGTTGGTATGCTGTTGCTTGTTTTTTTACCTATTGTTATGTAGTGATCGTTGAGTGCGTTTGCTATTTCTATGGTGTCTGTGTGTGTTTTGTTGTTGTACTGTATTGTGGTTGGTGACGCTCTCGGTGGTTTGTTGTTAGGTACTAATTCTCTGAGTTTTCTGTGTTGTTTTTTTGGGTTGTTTTTATTTTCTTCTAGCGTCTTCATTATTTCGTCTTTTTTGGCTTTGTGTATTATTTTGTAGACTTTGTACCTCTGTGTCCTGTATGCATGTTTGTTTTCTGTTGTCGGGTTATCTCTCCATTTTTTATATAGTAGGTGTTTTTTTCTTATTTGCCTCTTTATTATGGGGCTGCACCAGCTTTTTCTTCTATTGCATTGCTTGGGTTTTCGTTCGAAGTGTTCTATTACTTTTGTTATTGTGTTTGTATGTCTCTAAACTTTTGGTTTGTGTCGCTGCTTTCTGTGTTGTCCTGCGTGATGTATTCTAACTGTGTTTTGAGGTTTGCTACGATTGCGTCTTTGTTTTTGTCGTACATGTTTTTGGTAAGTCTGGGTGTGTTGTCTGTGTCTGGTTTTCTTGTGCGGGTGTGTATTATTGCGTATATGGGGTGGTGGTCTGATATGCATGGGCTTATAATGTTTGATTCTATGTTGGCATTGATGTTGGTGATTATCATGTCTATGAGTGTGTGGGATGTTGTGTGGACCATGTCGTGTCTTGTTGCTTTTGTTATTGTTGTGTAGAGGTTGTTGTGTATCATTAGGTTTTGAAAGTCTGTGTGTGGTTTATGTATGTTGTCGAGTAGGTTGTGGTTGATGTCACCTACTAGTGTTATTGTGCTTGTAGGCGTTTTCTGTAGTATGCTGTTTATGTTATTTTGTAATGCATGCATGAATTGTTTGTCTATGAGTGGGCGTCTATACATACCTATTATTGTGTGTATTGGTTTGTTTTTAAGTTTATTATTATATATTCTTAGTGTTAGTGGAGTTTTGCATGAGTCCGATATGGTTTGTTTATCGACTATTGTAATGTGCATGTTGCTTTTATAGTATATTGAGATGTCGATGTGATGTTTAGCTGTGTATGTAGGGATTGGAAATGCGTTGTTACTGGTTGGTTGGGTTATGTAGTTATCTGTGAGTATGATGATGTCTGGTTGGAAGGGTAGGAGTTGTAGGTGTGTGATTAGGTCTTGATGGTGTGCTTTGAGGGAGTGGATGTTGGTGTGGTATATTGTGATTGTATTGTTGTGTGTGTTGTTGTTTTTATTGTTATTGTTATTTTTATTATTATTGTTGCTGTTGTTTTTTATGTTCTTATTATATGTTTTATTTTTGTTATTTTTTGAAGTGAGAGACAGGTATGGTTTGAAGGATTGTGGGAGGAGGTTAGGGTGGGTGAGATGCTCTGGGGGTTTATTTTGGGTGCTCATTTAGATGTTCATGGGTGTGTTGTTGTGCTGTTGGTTTGGCTTGTGGGGTATGTGTAATTCTTTGATGATTTTGATGTCTTCTTCTGTCTTGATTACCAACCTGTGCTCCTTTGTCTGCTCCTTGAAGAAGACTTCGCCGTCTCTGGTCCAGACGTAGATGGTAGCGCCAGTGGCCTCAATGAGCTCTTTCTTTAGCTTGATTGCATGTTTTAAGAGCATGAGGGTGTTTGGCGGGAGGCTTTCGTTGATGAATATTTTGAATGTTTGGTCTACGAGGTGTGTGCCTGTCCAGTCTAATGTTTCGTGGGTGAGTGGTTGGAGTGGGTCGTGTTTTTTGAAGTGGGTTTTGATGTTGTTTGTGCTGAAGCGCACTATGATAGCAGGTGGTTGTTTGGGTTCCTCTCGTCTGGGTTTTGTGTTCTTTGCTCGAAAGCATTTGATGATGTCACCTTCCTGGTATGGAATGTTTTTTGCATTCATCATTGCTTTCACTATGTTCAGAGTGTTCTCTTTGGGCATGTATGGTATGCCAGAAATGCTGAGTTCGCATGTTGGGTCTCGTTGATTCTGTCTCTGGTTTTCTGTGGCATGTTTGCGTTCTGGTGGGTGGCTAGCGCTGAATGTGTGTGCATGTGTATTGGTTTGTGAGTTAGCTTGTAGAGATTTGAGAAACTCTGTTGTGTTGTTAGACCATTGACCATGCATAGCAGGGAGTGGTGTTTTTGCTTGGCGCTCTTGCAAATTTTTCCATTTGTTGAATTGGGATTTGGTTTCGTTGAGCTCTAGTCGGATGGAGTCCATGGTAGCAGTGAGCTGGCTGAGTTCAGTTTGGTGTTCTGACAGGCGCTGATCTTGCTTCTTGCTTGCATCTGTTTGCTTCTCGGTTTGTTAGTTAATCTTGGCTTCGAGTTGGCTCGTTTGATTGCGCAGGTCGAGTATGTCTTGGCTCAGTTTGGCAGTTGCATGAATTGACTTCTCTTGTTGTTCAGTGATCATGGTTTGGAGGTCTTTTCTGATACCCTCTTTGAAGGGCTCCAGTACAGTTTGCATCTTATCTGCTATTTGCTTAAATATGTCGTTGAGGTGAGGCGCGAGCATGTTGCCAAATTGTTGTTGAGAGATGCTCTGCTGTAACGTCTTTACGTCGTCGTTGGCGTCTCCGGGTCCGTTGTCGTTGTTGCCTGTGTCGACGTCGCTGGTTCGTGCTGGTCTGGTTGGTGTTTTGAGCGGGTTGGCGTAGTCCCTTTCTTCGTGGTTGGCTTCGTTGGCTTTGCTAGGGGCATCATTCTTGTCGCTTTGTTCTTCGTGATCGCTTTCTTCGTCTTCCCATTCGGTGGAAAGTCCGCTTGTCACTTCCTTGCCTTTTTCTTTTGTTTTTTTGCCTTTTTTCTTTTTTCTTTTTTGGAGAGAGGAAGGTCTGTTGGCTCCGTCGTTGATTTTTGGGGCTTGTTCTTGTGCTTGTTCGCTTCTTGTTGGTGTACTTTGTTGTTTTCGTTTTTTGACGGCCTCCATAACTGCCCAATGTTATAACGGATCTCTCTCTCTTCTTCTTCTTCTTCTTCTTCTTCTTCTTCTTCTTCTTCTTCTTCTTCTTCTTCTTCTTCTTCTTCTTCTTCTTTCTTCTCCTCCTTCTTCTCCTCCTCCTCCTCCTCCTTTCTTCTTCTTCTTCTTCTTCTTCTTCTTCTTCTTCTTCTTCTTCTTCTTCTTCTTCTTCTTCTTCTTCTTCTCCTCCTCCTCCTCCTCCTCCTCCTCTCCTCTCTCTCTCTCTCTCTCTCTCTCTCTCTCTCTCTCTCTCTCTCTCCCTCCCTCCCTCCCTCTCTCTCTCTCTCTCGCTATCTCTCTCTCTCTCCTCTCTCTCTCTCTCTCACTCCCTCCCTCTCTCTCTCTCTCACTCACTCACTCACTCTCTCTCTCTCTCTCTCTCTCTCTCTCTCTCTCTCTTTCTTTCTCTCTCTCTCGCTCTCTCTCTCTCTCACTCACACACACAAACATTCTCTCTCTCCCTCTCTCTCTCTCTCTCTCTCTCTCTCTCTGGCTGGTGAATTCATTTTATCATGTTTGACTATTAGGCAAAAATGATAAAAATCTAGGAACTAGTTGAAGATTGTAAGGAGGAAGATCTAGATTCTAGAAATTTATATTTTTACCAAATAGCTCGACAGGATTGGGAGAACACCGCGTGAAAAGTGTGTCACAATAACAAACCTTTATCAAAGGCGGATTACCCGGTCGTTTGCTCAATGTTTTTTGTTTTTGGTGGATGGTCTAGCGGGGTTGAACCCGCGATATCTCTCTCTCTCTCTCTCTCTCTCTCTCCCTCTCTCTCTCTCCCTCTCTCTCTCCCTCCCTCTCTCTCTCTCTCTCTCTCGCTCTCTTTCTCTCTCTCTCTCTCTCTCTCCATCTCTCTCTCTCTCTTTCTTTCTCTCTCTCTCTCTCTCTCTCTCTTTCTTTCTTTCTTTCTTTCTTTGTCTCTCTCTCTCTCTCCTTCTTTCTTTCTTCTTTCTCATGTTTCTTTTTTCTCCTCTCTTTTCTCTCTCCTCCCTTTTCTCTCTCGCTGTCTCTTTCGCTGTCTCTCTCTCTCTCTCTCTCTCTCTCTCTCTCTCTCTCTCTCTCTCTCTCTCTCTCTCTCTCTCTCGCTCTCTCTCTCTCTTCTCTCCCCTTCTCCTCTTTCCTCTCTTCTCTAATGATTCTCCCTTCACTCTCTCTCTCTCTCTGTCTCTCTCTCTCTCTCTTTCTCTCTCTATCTCTCTTCTCTCTCCTCTCCCTTTTCTCTCTCTCTCTCTCTCTCTCTCTCTCCTCTCCTCTCCTCTTTCTCTCTCTCTCTCTCTCTCTCTCTCTCTTTCCCTCTCTTTCCCTCTCTCTCTCTCTCTCCTTTCTTCTCTCTCTCTCTCTCTCTCTCTTTCATCTCTCTCTCTCACTCTCTCTCTCTCTTCTCTCTTCTTTCTCTTTTCTCTCTCTCTCTCTCTCTCTCTCTCCCTCTCTGTCTCTCACCCTCTCTCTCTCTCTCACTCACACACACACACACACATACACACACACACACACTCTCTCTCTTCTCTGTCTCTCACCCTCTCTCTCTCCTCTCTTTTCTCACTCTTCTTTCTTCATTCCTCTCTCCCCTCCTCTCCACTCTCTCCACTCTCTTCTCCCTCTTCTCCCTCTTTCTCCTTTCTTTCTGTCTTCTCCCTTCTCTCTCTCCTCTCTTCTATCTTCTCTCCTCGTTTCTCTCTCTCTCTCTCTCCTCTTTCCCTCTTTTCTCTTCTCTCTTCTCTCCTCTGCCTGGTCTCCTCTCTTTTCTCTCTTCTCTCCTCCTCTCTCCTCCCTCGTGAACCTTCTCTCTCTCTCTCTCTCTCTCTCTCTCTCTCTCTCTCTCTCTCTGCTCTCTCCTCTCTTCTTTCTCTTCTCTTTCGTCTCTCTCTCTCTCTCTCTCTCCTCTTCTCTTCTCTTCTGTTTCCTCTCTTTCTCTTTTCCCTCCTTCTCCTCTCTCTCTCAATCTCTTTCTCTCTCCCTCTCTCTCTCTCTCTCTCTCTCTCTCTCTCTCCTCTCTTATCTTCTTTCTCTTCTCTCTCTCGTCTCTCTCTCTCTCCTTTTTCTTTTCTCTTTTCTTTTTCTCTTCTCTGTCCTCTCTCTTCTCTGCTTTCTTCCCCCCCTCTCCTTCTCTCTCTGTCTCTCCTCTCTTCTTTCTCCTTCTTTCTCTATTATCTCTCTCTCTCTCCTCTCTTCTCTTTCTTCTCTCTTCTTTCTCTGCTCTCTCTTCTCTCTTCTCTGCTCTCTCCTCTCTTCTCTTTTCTCTCCTCTCCTCTCTCTCTCTCTCTCTCTCCTCTCCTCTCTCTCTCTCTCTCTCTCTCTCTCTCTCTCTCTCTCTCTCTCTCTCCTCTCCTCTCCTCTCTCTCTCTTTCTCTTCTCTCCCTTTTGTTTCCTCTCTTTCTCTCTCGTCTCTCGTCTGTCTGCTCTCTTCTCTGAGACTCCTCTCTCTACTCTCTTCTCTTCTTTCCTTGTTTCTTTCTTTCTTCTATCTCTTCCCTCCCCTGTCTTCTTTCTCTTTCTTCTCTTTCTCCTTTCTACTCTTCTCTCTTCTCTGTCTTCTCTCCTCTCTCCTTACTTTTTTTTTCTCCTCTTCTCCTTTCTCCTCTTTCTTCTCTCTTCTCGTTCCTTTTTTCTCTTTCTTTTCTTTTCTCTTTTATCTCTCTCTCTTTCTCTTGTCTCTCTCCTCTCTCTCCCCTCTCTTCCTCTACAAATCACGTAGCCACCTCCGCCCCCCCCCCCCCCCACCCCTTCCACCCGCATGTCAGTAGATTTTCTTAGTGTTTAATTTAAGTTTTTTAATTTACTGATTTTTGCATAGATTTAAATGTAAAAGCAGCGCAAATGATAGATACAGTTTATTTGCTAGGCTTTGAGTGAGAAGTGTTGACTTGAACATGGAAAAATGATAGAAATATATGATTTTTCGTACAAAATACCGGTTCCGACCTGCGTAAAAAAATCAAGTCTAAAGAGGTTCCGATAAATAAAAACATGTTTTTTATTTGATTTTATTACTAATATATAAATGCTGCACTGTTTGCGTGTGTTTCAGTTGAAATTCAGCACATTTGACACCGAATGTTTGATGCTGTTTCGGACTTGGGTCAGAGAGCGCCATGTCTTAGTGTCATTCACAGCCGTGTGTTGTGAGTCTTTGTTTATGTCAGAACTCATCTTAGGAAGTCCTCAAATATTAGTAATTATTGCGTAAAACAGTAAGAGTAATAAATGCTGCACTGTTTGCGTGTGTTTCAGTTGAAATTCAGCACATTTGACACCAAATGACTTGAAAAAATCAGTGTTTTTATACTTTTCCTTACCTTTTTTTTGTCTATGTCAGAACTCATCTTAGGAAGTCCTCAAATATGAGTAATTATTGCGTAAAACAGTAAGAGTAATAAATGCTGCACTGTTTGCGTGTGTTTCAGTTGAAATGCAGCACATTTGACACCAAATGACTTGAATTTAAAAATCAGCGTTTTTATACTTTTCCGTACTTTTTTTTTGTTTATGTCAGAACTCATCTTAGTAAGTCCTTAAATATTAGTAATTATTGCGTAAAACAGTTAGAATAATAAATGCTGCACTGTTTTGCGTGTGTTTCAGTTGAAATGCAGCACATTTGACACTAAATGACTTCAAAAAATCAGTATTTTCATAGTTTTCCGCACCCGGACCGATCCATGAAAAAAATTGAAGTCAAAGTGAAGTAAAATTAATAAAAATATGTTTTAATATCATTCTAAAATGATTTCCTAGCTTCTCTGCGATATCTTATCATAATACCATCACTAGAGTATTTGTTAAACGAAGAATTAAACGATAAATGTTCTTGTTCAATACCAGCGAGAATTCTATTCATGACAATAGCGGAAAGTTGGCCACGATTGTCATTTTTCCACTTATAGAAATTATCGCATTCTTTGTTTATTTTTTTTTCCAATTTCTTTTTTTTCAAGCGAGCAAGTCGGTCTTCCTCTACTTCATTATTTTCATTACTTAATCGTTGCAACATCTCATTTATAGCCTCAACCTTAATTAGGTCAGGCTGTTTCTTTTCAACGAGACGAGAAATTTCTTTATCTGCTTTAGAAATTCTTTCTTCGCAATTTATTTTATCCTTATTTAGTCTGTCCTTACCAGTTCTACGAATTTCAAATTCCTCTAACCAATCCGATTTAGTTTTGGTTCTGCTTGGAATTAAGTCCATTTTTTGCGACACTGCGACAAAAAAAGCGAAATTCTGTCGCAGAGGTTGCAACACGGCAACACTGCAACACCGCCGTGTTGCGGTGTCGCATGGTGATATTCACGGAAATAGAATTTCTAGAATTTTCTTAAAAAAATTGACTTACGGCAATACTTCAAATACCATTTTTCCTGTAACACTGGCAGGTTCTGTTGGGGGAAAAACTAATGGGTTCGGCGTAGTAATTGAGATTTTCGGTTGCGGGTTCAATTCCGAAGGATGTTTCTCCCTCATCACACGGACCTTTTATTTTTTTTGCTTACAAATCTAATATTACCTTAGCCTTTTTTTCTCGCTTACTACTCCTGATATTCTCGGGTTGAATGTCTTCCCTCTTAAGTAATTCTTTTGTCTTTTTTTCTTTAATAACTTCTTTGGTCTGCTCCTTCATATCTTTTTCTTCATCAACAGGTTTATCAAAATCAGTTTTTAATACATCACGGGGGCTTACCAACTCATCGTTATTTAATATGATTTTAAACCCTTTCCTACCTTTGACTTTATAAATAATTTTGCTGAAAGTCTTTCCGCCCTTTGAAAAAACATTCCGTTTGTTTTCTTTTCTTACATTATCGCCAACATTGAATTCATCAATTAAATTATCCCGAGTGATACTCTGTTTATTTTTATCTCTTCTAGCAAAGACATCCACAGGTTTGGCTTGAATTCCTCTATGAACTTTATGATTGTAAGCATTAACCAAGTCTTGAATATAACTTACCCAGTCAAAATTACGATTGGTTTCAAATAAAAGATCTAACCACCTTCTAATACTTCTTATAACTCTATCAACTACAGCAAGTGCTCTGTGGTCTCCCACTTCAACCACATCGTGCTTAATTCCATTTTGAATAAAATATTCACGAGTAGCACCTTTATACTCTCCTCCGCTGTCGGTAGTAATTGACTTCGGTTTATAAGGTATAGATTTCAAAGCATAATATACTTCTTTCGCTGTTTTATTTTTTAGCGGAATGATTATTAAAAATCGGGAATGGCAATCAATCCAAACGAGCATCCAAGCATAGCCCTTATTGCCTTTTTTGTCTTTCATCTTACTCATATCCGCCAAGTCTAAGAAAACTTGGTCTAACGGCTTATCAACCCATATTGTATTCCATATTTTCGGGTTTTTCTTTTGGTGGTGTATTTCAAGTGCCTCCTCTTCTTTTGTCTTTTTTGTTTCTCCCGTTGGTGTGTCCTCAAGTTGACCCTTATCTCCAACTGGTTGGAGATATTCCGCATTCTGTGTATTAATAATTGTATGTTTATAGTCCATATTATATACAATGAGATTTTTAAAGTCTAACATTAAGAATAAAAAATATAAAGTCATTAGTCCAAAAGGTAAGGTTATCAATTTTGGTGATACTAGATATGAACATTATAAAGACCGCATAGGACTATATTCACATTTAGACCATTTAGATAAAGTAAGAAGAAAAAATTATAAAGGCTATAAAAAATTCAAAAGGTGAATTAACTTATAATAATCCAGAGTATAGTAATTTTTACTCATATCATTTCCTTTGGTGAATTTAAAATTTTAAAAACACTCTATCTATTTCATCACTTTTTTCTTTCTTAGCACCTGAAGATTGATTATATACCTTTACACTTACACTACTTGATTTTTTACCCTTACCTTTCTTCGGTTTTGGTGTTTCTTCTTCACTACTCTCACTTTCGCTTTCTTCACTCTCTAGCTCGGGCTCTATCTTCTTGCTCTTCTTCGCTCTCTTAGTTTCTGCTTTCGCTCTTTTGATTTTCATCTTAGCCATCTTTTCGGCAATGATATCAGTGAAATCAACCTCATCCTCACTATCACTCTTCTCCTCTGGGCTATCATTATCTCGTTCAGTAATAATATCCTTTGCCAAGTTCTTTTCTTCAATTTGTTTTATTCGTTCCTCCATATCTTCGTCTTCTTGCTTTACAGCATTTCGGTATTGTGCTAATACATTTTTAGCATGCTCCATCTTTCGTTGTTTCGCTTTCGCTTTTATTCCTTCCACAGCACTATCCCAGTTCTTACGACTTGCTTCAGCGGACGGCATTCTATACTAAGATTAATATATTTTAGTATTTTTTAATAATTATTAATATAATATGTCGCAATATAAATCACTATTAGGCCTTAATGAGTTGGCCGTTGATAGTCTAGACATAAAAAACTTAGACCTTACCAACACTAATATTATTGGTTTAAACACAGACAGAGTGCCAGAAGATGCTGACCCCGTAAATCTTTATTTCACTGACGGCCGCTTTGATACACGGCTCGCTTTAAAATCAACAACAGATGTCAAAGAAGGAAAAAATTTATACTACACAGAGCAACGAGTAAGGGACAACGACGAAGTTAAAGCCTCAACTCAACACCGCTCCAATACAAGTAATCCGCACCAAACCAGTCTATACAATCTCATAGACACAAACATATCCGCACCAGCGGTCGGGCAATACTTAACATATAATGATGTAGATGGTAAATGGAGAAATACAACAATCGGCTCAATTGATACACTCTCTGATGTAGTCATAACAGCACCAATTGCTATGAATAGTTATCTAACATATAACTCAATAAACTGGGTAAATAAAACATTTCCAATAAATGTGGATGAATTCGGCAACATTAGTATGGGTGGTAATTTGAATATAACGGGAGTTAATTTACTAAATACCAAAGATGTTGATACTTGGATATCAGAGCACGAAGACAATAATGATAAAGTGTCCGCGGATGGCTCAATTAATACACACAGCGATGTTTTGATTACAGGCACACCAGCCGATAACCAACTGCTCATTTATTCAACAGGCCAATGGCGCAATACAAACTCTCCATTTATAAGATTAGATGGTCTCGCTATGATGTTTGGAGATTTAAATATGGGGGGTTTTAATGTAGCAAATGTCGGTAATGTTGATGGTGTTGATGTTTCGGCTCTTGATAGTTCTGTCGTTAAACTAACAGGAGACCAGACTATAACAGGGAATAAAACATTTACTACTTATGTGGGTGTAAAAGACTCAAATCCATTAAACACAGGCAAATTATTCTTCAATTACAACAATAATATGGGCTCTATCTATTCGTCGGATGCGGGTGGAGCCACGGGTTATCCACTAACTATTGTCGGTTCTTCTATACTTTTTGCTCCAACAACAGGGGGTGGAATGACATTGACAAATAATGTTTTAAATTTTAACAGCACGACAGCAATCAGCGGACTTCCAGCACCATTCTATGACAATGATGCTTCAACGAAAGCATATACCGACACAAAATTAGCAAAGGACGGCACAACGGCTATGACGGGCAGTTTAAATATGGGAGGATTTTCAATAACAAATGTAAATTTGGTTGATGGTGTTGATGTTTCTGCCCTTGATACCGCAGTCGTCAAACTAACAGGAGACCAAACCATAGCAGGAACCAAAACATTCAGCAACATAATAAATGCTAGTGCGGGGATTGATATGAAAAGCCAAAGTATAACAAATGTTAATCTTGTTGATGGTGTTGATGTTTCTACTCTTGACACTTCTGTGGTTAAACTAACAGGAGACCAAACCATAGCAGGGAATAAAAAATTTACTTCAACAATAGAAGTGCGGGGTGCTACTGCTCCAACCGCTTTTGATGGTATCGGTGTTGCCTTTGATACAGCGACAAATATAGGAATGATTGCCGCACAAAAGACAGCAACTGCGACTTGGTATCCGATACAAATAACGGGGTCATATGTTGATTTATATGCGGGTGATAATGTAATCGCGACAGCAACGGGCACGACACTATCTTTAAACAATAGAAAAATAACAAACTTAGCCACACCATCAGCAACAACGGACGGAGCAAACAAAAGTTATGTGGATACATTAGACGGGCAAAATGTGAAACTAACAGGAAACCAAACCATAGCAGGAATTAAGACATTTAGCAGTGGTGTTGAAATAACGGGAAATTCAATCAATTCAACAACAAAGGGCACATTTATCGTTTTCAATTCTACCAGTAATATTGGGTCAATTGCTAGTTTGGATATGAAAACAGCAACATATTACAACTTTGAAATTTCTGCGAAAAAAATAAGTTTTATTATTGACGGGACGATTGTCGGTTGGGTAAATGCTTCGGGGCTAGATTGTAATAGTAGCAAAATAGCCAACCTTGGAACTCCGACATTATCAACAGACGGAGCGACAAAAGGGTATGCGGACACATTGGATGGGCAAAATGTGAAACTAACAGGCGACCAAACAATAACAGGAATTAAAATATTTAATGGAAGTAGAAATGATGTAAGAGCACTGACCTTATTAAGCCAAGCCGATTTTAATAATGTGGATATCATTAATGGTGGAAATATAACATATAATGGGGCGAGGATATTAAACCAAAACGGAGGAGATATATTCTTTTCACAGACAACGGGTGATTGGCAGTCTTTCTTATATACTTTAAACACGGATTCAAGTGGAACCGCTAACCAAAGAGGCTACCTATTCACGAATGTGGCTTTTGATGTAAAAGGAGCAGGACTTTATATTTCAAAACTTTTGGAGAATAAAAGTGCTTCGTCTGACATTGTCCGTTTTAACAATGCGGGCGGTATGCGGTTTTATGGTGCTTTGGATATGAACAGCAACAACATAACAAGCGGTGGAACAATAACAGGAACTACATTAACGGCAACCGCGGGTATATCAACGACGACATTAACAGCCAGCGGATTATTAACAGCCGATGGAGGATGTAAGTTATCTATCCAAAATAAAGTGGATGGAGGGAGCGGACAGGGTATATTTTTATATGATACAGATACAACAAGCTGGGGGATTTATATGGCGACTAATCAAGGAGCCACGAATACTAGAAGTTTAGCAGGTGGTTCAGCAGTCGCAGGAAATGATTTCAATCAATGGGCTATGCGATTTAGATGTAATGCTGGTTCAGATACTGGTTTTATGTGGGAGAATGGCTCTGAGCAATTGTTAATGTCTTTGAATGGAGCAAACGGGACTTTATGGACAAAAGGATTAATAACGGCGAGTGCGGGTGTATCAACAACAACATTAACAACGAGCGATAAAATAACAACAGCACTAGGTAAGCCGATAATCATAGGCAACTCAACAAAGGGAGTGGGATCAACAGGTGGTTTAGAAATATACGGGACGGCGAGTAATGTCGCAGGAGCACACATACAGGCAATAACTTCAGCAGACATCTATCCAGTTTTTCAACAACTAAACTGGTCGCACGACAATGTCAATTTAAGTTTTGATGCTTATTTTGACGGCACTAACTGGAAATCAAGCCACAGCGGTTCAAACTTTCTAATTCAAAAAGGTGGAAAACTCGCTTTTTATTATAATTCAGGAACAGCGGTTGGAAACAATATATCTTACACTGAGGCGATGAACATTAATACATCGGGTGAGTTAGTCATCCCAACAGCATCCAGCGGTAATTTATTAATACGAAAAAGACCCGCTTCTACTAACGACCCGCAACTATTTTTTAAATCGGGAGGATATACGAATTATGGTGTAATTGTTTCTTCAATTGGTTTGCTTCATGCTTGGACTACTTCAAACTCTACTACTGGTGAGCCGTCAGGTAGCTATAATTATATTCCGCTTAATGGTGCTTGGACAAACTCCTCGGATAGGAGATTAAAAGCAGATATTAAAACATTAGACTGCGGTGATTGTTGCGAGAAACTAATGAAAATAAATTGTTGTTCATATTATTTAAAATCAGACGAAAAGAAAGAACAAAAGAACCACGGATTTATTGCTGATGAAGTTAAAAAAATATTTCCTGAATTTGTATCTGAAAGTGGGATAAAAGCAGAGGATGGAGAAGGCTACCTTGAAGGCATAACATATACAAGTTTTATACCAATATTGGTCAGCGGATTTCAACATATGGCGGATAATCTCGGACATGTCCGAGATAGGGTGATTAATTTAGAAAAAGAAAATAAAACTTTACTTAATATATTACAAGATTTAACCAACCAACTAGCAGAAATAAAAGCAGTCGTATTTTCTACTAATGCCTCCTAGATTACACCCCCCACCGCCAGTCATTGAAATAGACGGCGAACTAACACCAGAGTTGAAAAATCGTGTTTTAGACATTTCATTGAAGAATGAGGAAAAAAAAGTAGAGCACGAATTGGAAGATAACTGGAATTGTTGTTGTATAACAAACAGACCGACAGACAGCCGACTTATTAAATACTTATTTCAAATGGGTATCATCGTTGCCATTATAGCCCTTTGTATCGTGAGGCTATCTGAAAAGAACTTGCCTTGTGAGGTTGCTAATACTTATGTCGGAATCCTAACACTATTGATTGGCATTTGCCTTCCATCACCTTCTTCAAAGAAATGAACATTCATATAAGTGGATTTTATACCAAGAAGCATCACTACCCGAACACATTAAAGGAATGGCTTCATCAAAACTAATACACCAATCTGACATTGGCTTATACACACATTTAAATTTACTTTCTATTCCTTGCTTTATACAATAAGCACAACTCTCATTCTTTTTTTCACTTATCCGTGAGTAAAAGTCGCAGGCAGTCCGCGAAAATATTTTGATTATTAAAAAGTTTATGAGTAGTAATATAACCATGACTGACTATAAATACCAAAAGATTATTTTTCTGAGCAATGATTTTGCGGGAGGAAGCAAAACATTTAATAAGAATATCCAAATGTCATTCACACCCACCAAAATGAATGTTAAGTTTATCCACTATATGAACGACCAGACAGAGACGAAAACCAGAATTCTTTACATGGATAGAATTGGAATTATTGGAACATTCGCGGATAGTAATATAGCAAACATTTCAAATCTCGGTTATAATTTGGGTGTTGTAGGATGGACTGACGGCCAATATACATTTAAAATCCTTGAAACTGACAGCGGAAATATTGACACAGGAAATTTAGCGGGAAGAATTGTTGTGTGCCTAGAGTTTTTAGGGTAATAATATATAATGGAGAAGATTAACAATGTCAAAGTTAAGCCTGTGAAGCAGGACGGAAACGGAGATAAAAAAGCAAAAGGTTATAAATTATTCAATGAGCCGTATGCTAACATATTTTTGCTTGCCCGTAAGAAGAGCGGGAAAACAACAGCACTATTTGAAATACTGAAATGGACTACAGACAGAAAAACCCGCATTGTCATTATTGCTTCAACCATACACAAGGACTACATTTATAAAGCAATGGTTAAGCACTTTAAGAACAGGGGAAACCCGATGGCTATATATACCTTTCTTAAATCGGATGGTGTAAATGTCATTGATTATGAATTAGACAAACTGAATAAACCAGACGAAGAGCAAGAAGGAGAAGTAAAACAAGACAAAGAGGAAATAGAGAAACCACAATTTTTATACTTTGGAAAAGAAAAGAAACAGATAAAGGAGGCACCGAAAGAAAGACCAAGTAAGTATATTTCTCCAGAGGTTGTTTTTGTTTTGGATGATTTAGGAAGTGGATTAAGAGACAAGTCCGTAAGCGATTTGTTAAAAAAGAATAGGCACTATAAATCAAAGGTGATTATGTCTAGTCAGTATCTGAACGACCTACGGCCAGAAGCCATAAAGCAGTTAGATTATTTATTAATCTTTCCAGCCCAATCTCAGGACAAAATGGAACTCGTGTATAAACACTTAGACTTATCTTTTGATTTTGATTACTTTCTTCAAAAGTATCACGAGGCGACGAAAGAGAGATTTAATTTTCTTTATGTTTCAAGTGTTGATGATGAGTTAAGAAAAAACTTTGCTTACAGATTAAAATAATATTTTTAGAATTAATAAATATTTTTTCATAGTATAATGGTAGTTAAAACAACTCGTGTTGAAGTCATTCCAACAATCGGCAAACGAACTATTAACTCAAGCACAATGGCTGGAGGTAAGAAAGTATCTCGTCGCAATAAGAAGCAAGGAGGCAAGGGGCAGGCTGGCGGTAAAATTAACTGGGCAAAGGTTGGGAAAACGGCTTTGGCTGTTAATAAATTCCTTCGTGATAACAAAGTAATTTCTAGAACTGCGGGAGCCTTAAGCAGTATTGGAGTTCCTTATGCTGGGTCTGTCCAAGCCACCGCTTCAAAACTCGGATATGGCAAGAGAAAGCAGAGAGGATGCGGTGCCCTTAAATTCTAAAAAAATAATTTGATATAACACAGAAATATTTTTTTGTTTTATATAATGAAAACGAAGAAACAGAAATTAAGACCCCCGCGGGTTTATAGAAACAAAAGCGGGAAGCCGTATATTATCCAGAAGGGTAAAAAATATTATCTTAATTTTGGCAATAAAACAAATGATATGAGCACACTTCAAATTGTTAAACTTTTTATGAAATACTTAAGCAGACCAAAATCAAAGCGTACACCTAAGCGAAAAGAAGACTTAAGGAAAGTCCAGAGTCTGTCTGAGATTGAGCAGAATACGAGAACAGCCATTAATGACCACTTAGACAAACTTAAGAAGGAGAAATACGAAAAGATTGATGAGATTGACCAAAAAGAGAAAAAAGCACAGGCGGATGCTGAAGAAGAAAAGAAGAGACAAGAAAGAAAAGACATAGCAGATGCTAAGGAAAGACAAGAAATAAAGGATAGGGAACATAAAAGAGAACTGGAGGAGATTAATGAAAGAAAGGAAGAAATAAATAGGAGATTAAGAAGGGAGCAAAAACTCATAGAAGATGTAAAATATGAAGAAGACAGAAAAAATAGAATACAAGCATTACCACCGCCACCGCAATATCAATATATTATGCCACCACAATATGGACAGCCACAAACACCACAATTTGGACAGCCACAAGCACCACAATTTGGAGCACCGCCGCAAGCACCACCATTAGCACCAGCCTTACCTAATTTAGGAGATGAAGCACCATTGAAAACAAAAGAGCAATATGAGGAAGAAAAAAAGCAAAAGCAGAAAGATATTGAAACACTGAAATTAGCAGGATATACAGATAAATTCATTAAAAAGATGAGTCTCAAAGACTTACAAAAAGCCAGTCAAGATATTCAGATGGCTATAGCCACAGCGACATCTTTAGAAGAACAGAAAAAGTTAGCAGAAGAATATAAAGAAAAACTTGAAAAGGAAAAAAAGAAAGCAGAAGAAAAGGGTAAGCATCTTGAAAATTTACAAATTAATCAATTTTTAATCTCTGGATTTTCAAAAACTTATCACCCAACCATTACCATAAAAGAGTTAGCACAGGCTTTAAAAAAGAGACTAGATAATGATGGTCATAACAAATTAAATTACAAAGACACTTCAAAGTGGATTATTAACATGATTAAAAGGTTTAATATCGATGTTGGAAGTGAGGTGGAAAACGTAAAAAGAAAAGTAGCAGATTATGCTAGATATGAAAATTATATGGGCATAAGTGAGCAAAAAGGTACTGGAGGGGGAAAAACCCCCTACCATACCCCCAAGAGTCGCGTAGACACTGGAGCGAAGACATTAGATGAATTAATTGATAAGGTATTTTCAATAGCGAAAATAAAAAAATACTTAGCCCGCAAAGATTGGAGGCACACAATGAATAAAAAGGATTTTGTAAAAGCTCTAACTAGCAAAATGACAATAGACCCAAATGTAGATAAACAAGTTTCAGCGGATTTAAATATTGACGAGGGAATGCCCCAACCGCTACCACCGCCACCAGATGATATTCACAAATCCGCTCTCCCGTCTGCGACTACCGAGCGGTTTGTAAACATCGAAGGGGAGAGTAATATTGAAAAACCCATAGACGATGTTCATCAACAAACGAAAATGAGTGATATGTTGAATTTAAATGAAAATTCAACATTGGATGAAAGTGTAGTTGATGAATATCAGCAAGAGGGTGAGGGGCGCGGGCTAATGACTAACGAAATAGATGACATAATGAAAAAATATGGATGGTATCTCGGAGCGATAGCAAGTGATGAAATCTACAAACTAAATCCAGAAAAAAGAAAGCGATACGGATTTATTATGAATTTGGACAACCACAATCAATCAGGGTCTCATTGGATCTCCGTATGGATAAGTCTGGATAAAGACAGGTCAGTGGAAGTGTATGACCCATTAGCACTTTACCAACCAACTGAAGACTTTCAACAACAAATGAAACGACTAATTGACAAAAGCCACCCCGATAGTTATTTATTGATGAAGGTAAATCACATGATTTCAACATTCATTTTGCACTATTTACCATGCTTGTAGGCCCAAGAATTACGATGCAAGAGATATTAGTGATACTAGTCTTGCTCTTGTGCATCAAAATCCGCACTGAAAGAAAGAAAAAGCTTCTCATGCTTAGGTTGCTTTGCCTGCTCCTGCTGGGGTCTAGCAGAGAATGGAGCAAGGCATATCTTACTCAAGACGTTCTGCAAGGGCTTGCAGAAAGTCCTTGGAAGAAAATTTATGACACAAAAGATGAAAAAGCACTGCTTCAGATTGTAAATCTTGATAATAAGCAGTTTCACACTCTTCATCTTGTCTTTCACAAACATTGGCAAAAATACATAAAAAAAACCACGACAGGGAGGGACTAGACACAAAAAGTTTAACTCCTCCTATGATAATTTAGCATTGGCATTAGTCTATCTATCAAATCCTGTTCCACAATACTGGCTATGTTTGTTTTTTGGTGAAAATCCAGGAGTAGTGTCAAGGTCTTTGTGGAAAAAAGCACTGCCTTGCTTGAGAGATACATTGAAAGAAATGAAATTAGCAAGAATTGCATAGTCAACTGATGTAAGAAAAATCAAAATAGCTGATATATTGCATGCGAAAGAGCCTGGATTGCCTTGGGGTTGCATTGGTGCGGTAGATGGCTTAAATTTACCTGTACAAGTTCATTCAAACATCAACATAAGTGAACCTAATTACAACGGATTGTTACATGGTTACTATGTTTCTTCTGTCTGTGTATTTGGCTTTGATGGTAACATACTCTGGTGTAGATACAATTGCCCAGGAAGCTGGCATGACGCCAGAATTGATGCGCCATTATTTGAGATACTACAAGACGACACACCATCTCCTTTTTACATAGTAGGTGATTCAGCTTTCCCCAAATTTAGGAACAAAATTATGAGATATTTAAAACCATCTACTGTTGAACGATATGAACAAAGAAAAACTTGTTCGGAAGAGAGATTCAAAGAACTTAAAAATTTTGCACAATATGGTTACTTCGGTCAGACAGAGTGCAGAGTGGGGGATGGGTAGTTTACAGAAACAGTTTCCACGAATCACTTTGCCTTTGCCACACAACGCAGACAAACGTGCTCTTGTATTGGAATGTTGCTTTCGTTTATATAACTTTAGAAATAGAATGGGAGGAAGAAACCAGATAAGGACATCCTTTGATCCTGCATGGTACGAGAACGTTTTGATAATTTCCACACGTCCGCATTCTTTTGTGCGAAATTTGTACCAACATATTACGTGTTAATAAATAAAAAATTATATTTATTAATAAAAAATAAATTAAATATTTTATTAATAAAAAAATCGTATTTGTTCATAAAAAATTAATCAACCAGTGGGAATCGAACCTGAAATAAATTACAGGTAGCTGTATACTTAAAAAATGTGGTGGTAGGATTCTGGAGCTGAACTTTGCATGCGTGTAGCGTTACCAATATTGCACATACGTAGTCAAAAAATACTGGTTTCTAGTTGCATAGAGACAGTGAGGGCCTACATATTCCGCCACGGGAGGTACTGTTTTTTTTTTTTTTTTTTTTTTTTTTTTTTTTTTTTTTTTTTAATTATTATTATTATTATTATTTATTTATTTATTTATTTATTTGATTCAAGAAAATAAAAAAAATTATTTAGAAAACAATCATCTTAAGTCATCTCCATAATTATTCTTTTGTGCGAAATATGTATCAACGTATTACGTATTAATAAATAAAAAATTTTATTACAAAATTCTAGTATTAATAATTAAGTTTCACTGAAGTTTTGGCACAGTTCTAGTACTTGTTGAATTTTATTACTATCTTACGATAATAATTGCATGATATTATGAAAACAACAGATCCAATTCCCCTGCAATCTGAAAAACTTCAACAGTGTCAGACACACCCAAGCCTAGACAAAAACTCTTAAAGTCATCGAAGTTTGCCTTAGATTGTTTCCACACTGCGTGCAAAGTAGCATCTCCATTTTTTTTAGCCTTCATGGCAAGCAAAAACTGTGCAGGAAGCTCTTTTGTAGCGAAGTGATCGCATACATGCTGAGAAGTCAATGTTGTGGCGATATTGACAGGCTTTTCAACGTTACTGCTAGACTTCAACGTTTTGTCAAGAAAATTCTCGAGCAAGCTAGACAGCTTTGCAGTCTCTTTGTCTGCCTTACTTTCCTTTAAGGACTCCAACGTGTCTAACATCAGGTTTGTAAAGTTACGTTTGGCGTTAGTGGCAGTATTCGAAGAAGAAGGAGTAGCATGTTCGTAAGGATCATTGTCCTCTTTGGCTTTGGCTTTGCTTTTCTTTTTTGGTTGCGTTTTCGGAGCTGAAGTTGGTGTCGACGTCTTGTGTGTCTTTCTTGATTGCAAGGACGATACGGGAGTGTTAGGCTTGCCTGTGGGAGGCCAGGCTGTCCCACTTCGTGGGTTAGCAGTTGTTGTGGACGACGTCGACGGGGAAGCAAGATTCGGCTCAACAGACTCAAACATTCTGTTCAATCCAGAATGTGCACGTGACGATGTCGATGATCCATTCAAAGTAAAAACTTGATTAATGTTTACCCCCGCTGATGATGTAGTAGCTATAGATTGTCCGCTGCCGAACTGAATGGTAGTTTGACTTGGTGAAGGCTGGGACATGTCTGGAGGTCCAGCGAGGGATTGTTCATCTACAGACTGAGATTGTGTGAACAGTTGGGATGCTTTTGTTGGTGGATTATTGATGTCGAATAAAAGTTCACCATCATCATCAAGTCCATGTCCATCATCATCTGATGATCTGTCACTGTCTGATTGGAAGTGTTGTGTTGCTGTTTTACTATTGAGTTTTTGGAAAATAACTTTCCAGTTGTACAACCACCTATCCATGGTTGCTTCCCCTGTTGGTTTTTTCTGAACATGTGCTGGACGTAGTCCCAAAACTGCGAACAAACATGTTCGTCTGCCAGATAAACTTTAGAACGACCAGCTTGCACTCGTTCGTTCCAAAGTTTAGATACTTTTCTCCATTCTGGGAGACAGACTTGCCTAACAGTGTTTACTATATTACCAAACTCATCCAAGGACTTACATTCCTCATCCTCTTGCTCGAGTAACAGCAAGCTGTACAGTTTGGCAGAGTTTCGAATGTAGGTCTGAGGACGTGGTTTGGAAATAGCGGATGATGCAGCATCAGCAGTGGATAAAGATGCAGCAACAGAAGTGGCAGCAGGGGTAGGTAAAGGCTGTGAATCCGAAGCTGGATGATTGTGATCATGAGTACTAGTACTACTGGTACTGCTACTAGAAGTAGAAGCTAGAGAAGTGCTGTCTACTTCAACTGCGTGTACTGCTTGTATCAAATGATCCATACTGTACAGTTCATTCTGTGAATCCATCAACAAGTCTGTAGGTGAGGTTTGTGTTGTTTTTTGTTGTTTTTTGAGAGGTGAAGTGGATGGTTCGGAGGGAAGCTGTGCCTGCCTACCCCGACGCTGACTACTCTGCTCGGCAGCATCCTTTTTTGCGATTTTTTTCTGGAAATGGTTTTTTGGTATTGGGTTCCCTTGCTGTTCAGTTTTCTATGTCTGACATGCTTTACGTTCGGCTGTGCAGGTGGTGCTGAGTCCCCCATGACTTTTCCAGGAAAAGGGGGGGTCTACCTGGTCAGTTCGCCAGAGGCAGCCGTTTTCTTGACGGAACATAGCAGCCGCGCCGAACTGATTACAAAAAAAAAGGGTATTTTCACCATTTGAAAGCCATCCACTATGCTAGTGGTTCAAAAAAACGTAACGTTCAAGTCGCAGGACCTTTTTTCGAGAGTGAAGTGGTGCTTGGGACGCCATTTTGGTGCAGAGAATTCTCTATGAAGCAAGTGAGATTGAACAGGAAAATAGGTTTCCGGCTCCTTCCAACGTCTGACTTGAGCCGGAAACGTATTTTCCTGTTCAATCTCACTTGTTTCACAGAGAATTCTCTGCACCAAATTCCGACAGAAAATCCTTGGTCGGTTTTGAATGGGTGCATCCATCTATGTAGCGTGCTAAAAATAGGCTTTGGAAACATTTGTGCTTTCATATTTGTGTGTTACCTTTGGTTATCTATATAATTCATGGCTCCCAACTGTTCTGTTCCTGCAGGTGAACCATGTCATTTTTTCCCGTTATGTTTGAAATTTTACAAAACTTGGTGCAGAGCGCTTCAAGACAAAACA
>WBZZ01003782.1:0-17500 GCA_019918135.1 Paulinella micropora | reverse complement strand
GCGGCCGGCACCGTTTCGCCGCGCGCGCCGCCGCCAAATAGTAACAAGAAGGATTATTCCGAGCCCATCAAGCACAGGCACCAGGCCCAGTGGTCTTTCGTTTACTACGAGGAAAAGAACGCGGGGGCCCGCGCGGAAGAGCTGACCCTGCTGGCGCCCGCAACCACGGAGCTCCGCAACGAGTCGCTGCGCCTGCTTATGATGGCCACGCTGCAGGATACGCTGGGCACGCTCATGCCGGGGGGGCACGCGCACGAGGTCTGGGTCGGCGAGGTGCAGGCGTGGCTGGCGCGCCACATCCGGCAGACCAGGTTCGTGGACAACATTCCTATGGCAGTGAACAAGCGTTGGCACGACCGCATGGCAGCCGCGCTGATCGACCACGAGCGCACCAGCGGCAGCAGCGGCTTCTGGACCTGGTGCATGGAGATCCTGTTGTGTGTATTCTCCGAAGGCTCGGCCGCGGGCTGCCTGTCCTCCACGTCGGCGCCGCAGGTCGCCCTGTACGCCCTGCGCCTCCTGTGGGCGTGCGCACGCAGGAGCTGGAAGGAGCGCGGCCTCGTCTCGCTTTGTGGCTCGGGCGGCGAGGAACTGCAGATCCAGACCGTACTGCGCAACAAGAGCCACGCGCGGCGTGTGCGCACGGAATTCGACGTGGCGCACATCAACAGCGGCCGCCCGTCGTGGTTCGAGTCCCTGCGCACAATCTGCTGCTGCGACGAGCTGCCGGCCCTGCGCTTCAGGGGGGGCTCCGCGGCGCCCGTTCCCTCTCCTCCATAGCCAGCGGCTGTCCGCGGCGCGGGTGTGCTCGAGCTTGAGCAGCCGCTACAGCCGCTGGCGCTCAGCTGGAAGCTGCCGCAGACGGTGGCGGTGTGGCTCCTGCAGCAGCAGTTCGGCACCTTCGTGCTCTCGGACCCGGGCGCGGTAGAGCTACTCAGGCTAGCCAGCCAGGCGTTCGCCGAGCAGCCGGGACAGGCGCTGGACCAGAACACAGTGAAGTCGCGCTGGGGGAGGAACGAGCCCCCCCCCGGGCAGTCCATGGTCAACCCTCAAGGCCGCGTGGATGCTCTTGGCGCCGCTCAGGGTGCTCAACGTTTTGGTGGACCTGTACGCGCCCTTCGTGCGCGCCATCTACGCGAACGCCCGCGAGAAAAACCTCTTGGAAGATAGGAACAGGAAGTGTGCGCTGTTGGACTGGCCCGACCGCAACAAGTCCTACGAGTCGCAATGGCTCATTTCCTGTTACCGCCAGACGGGTGCGGCTCTCGCGGAGATCTTGTGGCCACGCGCTGCGTACGACCCTACCTCGACGGCGGAGCTCTGGGACGGCAAGACCCTGCTGGACACCACGGCAGTGCGGGTCGGCAGCGCGCAGGGGCGCGCGGACCCGCCCTGCACGCCGCTGCCGCTCGTCTACGTCCTGCACCGCGTGGGCTGTGGCACCAAACGGCTGGCAAGCGAGCACGGCCGGCAGGTACTGCTGTTCAACGTCAACGCGAGGCCCGTGGCCAGCACGGCCGCCGGTGACCTTGCGTCCGACGTGGCAGTGTTTGGTACGCTGTCCGTCGTGCTGCACACGGTCCCGGACCAGATCCCCTGCTTCAGGCGCGGGATCGTCAGCAGGTTGACGCAGGGGCGGTGTCGTCCTTGATTTGCACTGACTTCTCACTCACGGCGGAATGCATGCTTACGCAAGAATGCAACAAAAAGCCACAGGCAGAGGCGGTGGTCGAGCTCGGCGCTTGTCTGCCGAATGAAAATGAATGTGAGTGGACGTTTGCGCCCAAAGACTTGCCGCAGCACCTGAGGAGGTTCACGGGCGATGTGGTGAGGATCCTGGACGAGTATAAGCTGCCCAAGCAGCGCGCCGCAGCGCAGCCCAAGCCCGCTCAGCGCCGCAAGACGAAGCGGGAGCTTACGGATGAATGGAACTCCTTCTACGACGAAGACGACGAACAAGAAAGCTACGACAACCCAATCAAGAGGCGGCGCGCCCAGAACGGGCGACGCCCTGCCAAGCAGACCAAGCCATTATACGGAGTTGCGGGGGGCAGGGGGCGGCCGCGGTCATCCCAGAAGCCTGATGACTGGCAACAACAACAGGCGTCGTCGGACTGGGACAATCCGGACGCGTCGCACCATTTATCAACGACCGCGCGGCATCATAATCATCATCATCATCGGTGGGGCGGCTCTGCTCCTGTGCGGCCTTGGTAGTCTTCTTTTGCTTCTTCTTCTTCTTCTTCTTCTTCTTCTTCTTCTTCTTCTTCTTCTTCTTCTTCTTCTTCTTCTTCTTCTTCTTCTTCTTCTTCTTCTTCTGGCTCCTGGAACCCGCCCGCCCAACCCCCCCCCCCCCCCCCCCACCGACCGCCTGGGCGACGGCCGCGCCATCATCAGGAGCCCCGGCCGCCCGTCCACCGACCGCCTGGGCGACGGCCGCGCCATCATCAGCAGCCCCGGCAGCCCAACCACCGACCGCCTGGGCGACTGCCACGCCATCATCAGCAGCCCCGGCCGCCCAACCACCGACCGCCTGGGCGACGGCCGCGCCATCATCAGCAGCCCCGGCTGCCCAACCACCGACCGCCTGTGCGACGGCCGCGCCATCATCAGCAGCCCCGGCTGCCAACCACCGACCGCCTGGGCGACGGCCACGCCATCATCAGCAGCCCCGGATGCCCAACCACCGACCGCCTGGGCAGGATTTCACAGGGTTAAAGCCCCGGGGCTGAACTCGGAAGCACGCGGGAGCCCGGGCAGGATTTCGGGTAGTGTATCGCCGTCCGCTGGCCAGGACACCCCAAAGTCCAGGTCCTCTGGGCTAGCCGGAGCGGTGCTGGGAGATAGGACGGCAGAGCCGCCCGTGCCGGCGGCGGGAGGCCCGTTGGAGAACGGCGGCGCCTCGTCGCCGCGGGGGAATCCGCCGACGGGCTCGTGAGCGCCGCCGTGACCCTGGGCCGCCGGGGGGGGGGGGGGGGGGGTGCGCGTTTGCAGGCTGGTGCCAGTTGACTACGGCGGGAGGTGGAGAGAAGGAGTGCGCGCCTGCCGGCCGGGCGGCGGCATGGCCGGTGCTGTAGGAGGAGAGGGTTTGCGCGTTTGCCGGCTGGTGCCAGTTGACTAAGGGAGGTGGAGAGGAGTGCGCGCCTGCCGGCCGGGCGGCGGCATGGCCGGTGCTGTAGGAGGAGAGGGTTTGCGCGTTTGCCGGCTGTTGCCAGTTGACTAAGGCAGGAGGTGGAGAGGAGTGCGCGCCTGCAGGCCGGGAGGCGGCAGGACTGGGGGAGATCGGTTGCGCCCCGTCGCGGGGGGGTCCGCTTCGTCGTCGTCGTCGTAACCATCCTGCTCGGCGTAGAGGGACCCAGGAGCAGGTCCGCTTCTTCCAGCGATGCCATCGAAGGCGCCGTTAGGAATGCGCAGGAAGCTTTGATCTCGCTCCCACGAGGACTGGGCGCCGTCATCCCATCCAGCGTCGCCGAGGGGTGGAGAAAGTGGCAGGTGTCCGCAGTCCGGGCCAGCAGCGAGGGGGTCGTGGCTGGCGCCTAAGCCAGCGAAGGTGGTGGCAGGCGCCCCGTAGGCGCCACCGACCGCTGTCCCCGTCGGTGCCGGAAGGGGGCTTGCCCCAGAGCCACGACCCGGAGCACCGACTGTGCCCCCCCGGACCACCGGAAGCGCGGAGAGCGTGGTTCCTCCGTAGTAGGGGCCGTGACTAGAGCTGCTGCTGGAGCTAGAGCTGCTGTTGCTCAGCTCCAGAATCCTACCACCACATTTTTTAAGTATACAGCCACCTGTAATTTATTTCAGGTTCGATTCCCACTGGTTGATTAATTTTTTATGAACAAATACGATTTTTTTTATTAATAAAATATTCAATTTATTTTTTTATTAATAAATATAATTTTTTATTTATTTATACGTAATATGTTGGTACAAATTTCGCACAAAAGAATGCGGACGTGTGGAAATTATCAAAACGTTCTCGTACCATGCAGGATCAAAGGATGTCCTTATCTGGTTTCTTCCTCCCATTCTATTTCTAAAGTTATATAAACGAAAGCAACATTCCAATACAAGAGCACGTTTGTCTGCGTTGTGTGGCAAAGGCAAAGTGATTCGTGGAAACTGTTTCTGTAAACTACCCATCCCCCACTCTGCACTCTGTCTGACCGAAGTAACCATATTGTGCAAAATTTTTAAGTTCTTTGAATCTCTCTTCCGAACAAGTTTTTCTTTGTTCATATCGTTCAACAGTAGATGGTTTTAAATATCTCATAATTTTGTTCCTAAATTTGGGGAAAGCTGAATCACCTACTATGTAAAAAGGAGATGGTGTGTCGTCTTGTAGTATCTCAAATAATGGCGCATCAATTCTGGCGTCATGCCAGCTTCCTGGGCAATTGTATCTACACCAGAGTATGTTACCATCAAAGCCAAAGACACAGACAGAAGAAACATAGTAACCATGTAACCATCCGTTGTAATTAGCTTCACTTATGTTGATGTTTGAATGAACTTGTACAGGTAAATTTAAGCCATCTACCGCACCAATGCAACCCCAAGGCAATCCAGGCTCTTTCGCATGCAATATATCAGCTATTTTGATTTTTCTTACATCAGTTGACTATGCAATTCTTGCTAATTTCATTTCTTTCAATGTATCTCTCAAGCAAGGCAGTGCTTTTTTCCACAAAGACCTTGACACTACTCCTGGATTTTCACCAAAAAACAAACATAGCCAGTATTGTGGAACAGGATTTGATAGATAGACTAATGCCAATGCTAAATTATCATAGGAGGAGTTAAACTTTTTGTGTCTAGTCCCTCCCTGTCGTGGTTTTTTTTATGTATTTTTGCCAATGTTTGTGAAAGACAAGATGAAGAGTGTGAAACTGCTTATTATCAAGATTTACAATCTGAAGCAGTGCTTTTTCATCTTTTGTGTCATAAATTTTCTTCCAAGGACTTTCTGCAAGCCCTTGCAGAACGTCTTGAGTAAGATATGCCTTGCTCCATTCTCTGCTAGACCCCAGCAGGAGCAGGCAAAGCAACCTAAGCATGAGAAGCTTTTTCTTTCTTTCAGTGCGGATTTTGATGCACAAGAGCAAGACTAGTATCACTAATATCTCTTGCATCGTAATTCTTGGGCCTACAAGCATGGTAAATAGTGCAAAATGAATGTTGAAATCATGTGGTATATATGTCGCTCTCAACAAAGGAAATATTACAACAAGAAACAACAGTAAGGAAAAAAAACCACAGCATCAATCATTCATTATAACTTTATAGTAGAATTCATGATAAGTATTGCAGGGAGAGAATAACAGCAAACATACAGCAACAAAACCTACGCAAGCACACCATCATGGTGCAAATTCCGCATTTCTGTGGTGGCAAGTGCACCAGTGATGGTCCGTTCGCTGATGCCTAAAAGCCACCAGGTCGGAAAAATTTGGCATTTGCAGTCAGAGGTCTTTACTGGACCTAGGAGAGAGGGGAGAAGCTCATGTTGTGTGTGCTGTGAAATGAGGTTTTTGCAAGCTTGCGCAGCAAAAGCGTCATTTCACAAATATCAGTGGGTGGGCCGTAAGGGAGACTGAAAAGTGAACGCTGCAGTGTTAATTACGGTAATAAATTAAGCGGGAATTATTGTTCCCGCTCCAAAATTTTAAACATTACAAAGACAACCTCATTCACCCTCAGATTTGATTTTTCGCTCTAGCACAAAAGTGCTTAGAGCAAATTTTACGGTTGTTTTTTGAATAATTCCACCCACCCACCCATCTTTTATATGTCTTTTCGCTTGGGTGGTGGTGGTGAGAAAAGGGTGGAAAGCAAAACACACACACATTACACCACACACATATACATCATTATAGCATAATCACACCTCATGCCTACCAACTTCTTCAAGCATATTCATGCACATCATCATACATATAACGACATGCACCACCTAGGTCTTCTGTTTTTAAAAACAAAGACCTAGTAGAGAGGGGAGAAGCTCATGTTGTGTGTGCTGTGAAATGAGGTTTTTGCAAGCTTGCACAGCAAAATTGTTGTTTTGAACTTAGAGAGAATAGGAAGCGGAAATAATAAATAACGGCTCTTAGTGTGGTTTCTCTGGTGAAACTGCACTGAACCACTGTGATGTAGTGCGACCCTATACTACTTTGGTAATGGCATCTGACACCAGAATTTAGGCCAGGGTACCTAGTGCATGGACATCAGAATTTTTTCAATTAATTATGATGTCAATGCCCTAGGTGCCCCTGTTGCTAACCGGGTTACCCACTGCTGCCATGTTTGTATAGTGTTGATTATGTACTACTACTACTACTACTACTACTACTACTACTACTACTACTACTACTACTACTACTACTACAACTACTACTACAACTACTACTACTACTACTACTACTACAACTACTTCTACTACTTCTACTAGGCCTTCGATTTAATGAAGTTAATTTAACTTAACTTCTGGTCATCCATACAAATCGTTAGCTCAAGAGCTATTGATTTAACTAGATGGTGACCTACTTCTCATATTATTAATAGTAATGAAAATTAAATTAAAAATATTAAAAACATTAAATAAAATAAAATAAAAATAGATTGAGTATTAAAATAAAGGAGAAAATAAAATTAAAAATGAAATAACATAAAGGTAATATTATATATATTACATACACATATATATATGGGGTTAATAAAAAAAAATTATGTATGTATATATGTATATATGTATATATATATGTATAAATATATATGTATATATATATATATATATGTATATATACATACATATATATATATATATATATATATATATATATATTTATGTTGGATAGACAGGTCTATGTTGTATATTATAAAACAAGCATTAGAAACATAAAAAACCAACATAAGACACAGCAAAAACAGACATTCAAACATATCAAAAACATACCTTTGTTTTATAAAAAACGACAAACTGAGCACAATAAGAGAGATTTAGACAAAATAACGACAAAAACACCATTTTATTTCATAAAATTGTATATATACTTCGTTTATATGGTTTTTGTCGTTATTTTGTCTAAATCTCTCTTATTGTGCTCAGTTTGTCGTTTTTTGTAAAACAAAGGTATGTTTTTGATATGTTTGAATGTCTGTTTTTGCTGTGTCTTATGTTGGTTTTTTATGTTTCTAATGCTTGTTTTATAATATACAACATAGACCTGTCTATCCAACATAAATGATCACACCACAAAATGGGGGGAAAGGGGGGGCGGACACTCACGAAGTGAGTGGCGGGGGGTTGGGGGGAAACACACACAAAAGTTTGCTTTTTGCTTTTTCTCCTTGAACGTCTGCGGCCGTGCGGCAGGGCGGTGCCGCGGTGCCGCAGGGTTTGAGGTTTAGGTAGTGGCTGATATCTTATTTTTTCATTTTCTGTTGGTCGTCCCTGCCAAAATTGGTGGCATCGGCTCAGCCATAACGATATTATCTTATTGATTTATATATTAAAGACATACAAGAAACTATATTTAATGGAAATGATAACAGAAGAGGTTAAACATGAGAAGTGCGGTAAGTGTAAATGCTGGAGATTGCCACTGCAATTTTTGAATGACAAGGGGCGGAGGTTGAAGTCTTGTGATGATTGTAGAAGAAGGTATAGAGTGGCGAATGATAAACGTAAATGCGAACATAATAGACGGAAAACCATATGCACGGACTGCGGTGGTGGTGCGATATGTGAGCATAAGAAACGAAGAAGCAGATGCACGGACTGCGGTGGTGGTGAGATATGTGAGCATAAGAAAGAAAGATATACTTGCAAGGACTGCGGTGGAAGCGGGGTATGTGATCACAGAAGGCAGAAACGCCAATGTAAGGAGTGTGGTGAGGTAAGACAGATTACAGCGGAATAAGGTTTGCTAGGTGTCCTTATTTTTTTCAATAAGTCCTTATTTTTTTCTTTTTTTTTTTAAATACTCATTTTATTGTTTCATTTTTTTCTCAAAAATGTGAAAAAGTTTGCAAAATGTCAAAAAAAATCAATTTTTTCATGTTTTGGAGGCCAAGTTTTCAATCGGTTTATTACCCGCGATGAATAGGAGAGCGTATTTTGCTGTTTTTGTAAATCAAGGGTACTTATGGAAATAAGGATCCGCCAACTCACAAGGACTTAAACAATAGGTGTAGGGGGCTTATTTCGTTAAAATGTCTTCATTTAAACTATCGGGGGATGTACTCCCCTGTTCTCAAATGTAACATTACCCCCCTCGGCCAAATGATATTATGGACAATAAAGGGGGGGAGGGTCTGCAAATTTTTCTGAAAATGAGGGACTTTTTAAGGACGGGGTGTTAAACTCAGTCAAATGGGGTTAAATCCTCTTTTACATACCCTCTTTTTACAATAATAATGTTAATAATAATAACAAGGAAGTAAGGATAGGGCGTGTGGTAATATGGGCGGAGTTAGAATTACGATAAAATACCGCTTCTAGGGTGTCCTTGCGGAAATAAGGGACTTAAAAAAATTTTAAGGACTTTAAGGACGGGGGCAAAAAGAAGCAGTTGAAGGCGATTTGTGCCACCAGACATAACCGCGGGGCAAACCATACGGGAAGTGTCGGCGACGCGGAATTGACGGAGGGGGGATTTTCTATTTAAAAGTAATATTATTATGTATAATATATATAAGATATATTGTAATATAAGATGGCACCGCCACTTAAGTATTTGACAGATGAAGAGCGACTGGAGGCTCGCAGAAAATCAAGACTAGAATATGCGAAAAGGAAGCCCGAGATGGCTAGAAAGGCGAGCAAGAAGTATTACGAAGCGAACAAAGAGACGATTAGTGCTAAAAGGAAAGATAAGAGAAAGCGAGCACAAGGAATTTCATTCTAAAAAAATAACCTTATGTATAATATATATAATACACCACATAAGACAATGGCAAAGACTCAAGGTGAAGAACGGATAAACGAAATACTCGTGGGCATACAACCTGACAAAAAGCAATGGATGCCCACTGATGTTGAAGCAAGTGAAAACCTAGAGTATTTAAACGATCCAGAGCGATGCTTATGTAATAAGCGGATAACTAAGGCGTACCCGTATGCGTGTGGCGATTATGTTGTATTTGTTGGTGTTTCGTGTTCGTATAACCATTTCTATAGACCTAGGAAAAACATCGGCCTTTTAGAAATAGATTACATGACAGAGAGGCAATGCGCAATATGCGAAAAGAAGATAAAGGCAGGCGTCCACTCATTAGAAGATAAGCATTATATGTGCTTTTACAAGACAAAGTTGCTATGGTTGGAAACTGAAATCAAAAAACTAGAGAACGAACAAGGGGTTTGTAAAATGCGGTTAAATGCACTATATCAAACACGAGAGCAACTTTATAGATTAGTGTATGGCAACCCCGAAAAGGTTAAAGATGAAAAACCGCAAGGAGACTTGATTATAATGAACGGCAAAGAAAGCAGAGCGGGAACAAAGTCTAATGCACAACACGTAAAAACAATAAACGAAGTGGATGATGTTCTTGACGAAATGAAAGCAGAGATTACGGAGTATAAAATGGTGCAGATTGTGGAAATGTTGGACGTGTGGCAGTCATTCGTAAGATATGGCGATCACATGGACGAAGTGCGCAAGGAGGAGCAACTTATCAAAATGAGAGAGATACAAGAAAGGCAGGCGAGGGCGAAGAAGGTATCTGAAATGGTGCGCGACTATCACAAGAAGAAAAGAATTGAAAACCTATACAAAAAATGCGTAAAAGAGCGAAAAGATGCGCGATCTAAAGTAATGATAGCCCGCTATGTTGGCAGAGATCGTTTCAACAGACTTAAATTTTATATAGACGAAGCAAAAAGCACCACACCCGCCAAAGAGTTGAGCGAAGAATGCAAATGCGAGAAATTCAATCCAATGTGGTGGGACAAATCCTACAAGAGATACGTGTTAGTGATGTATGAACCCAAATATATCACCTTTGAACCACGGCGGGACACAACATATATAATAGTTGCTTCCGTTGTAAATAAACTATACGGCAATCTAGATACTTACAAAACATTTATTAATTTAAAAACAACCCCAATTGAAATCTAACGGCAGACAGACGCAACTATTTTTTTTTAGCCTAAAATCCTCTCCAGTGTAGCGGTCTCATATATAATTTCCATCTAAGGATAATATATAGTGTCTTATATATACTATCTATAATAACCAGATTAACCACAAAAAAAATTTTATAACCTTATTATAGATGGATGTTGAGGAGGCGACCCACACTCAGTTTATTAACAAAGAGGAGTTGTTTGATGCGAACAAACTATCCTATATTATTAACAATTTTGACGACTTAAAAGGCCAACTGCGAGAGAAATGTTTCAAAGACGGAAGTCCTATAACACTGCTAAAAAAATATATTCAAAAAGTATTCAACAATAAAGTCTCTGTAGTGTATCGGCAAAACGGGGGCAAAGGTAGATTTAATGCTGTAGGCTCATTATCTCTCCAAAACATACCGCGCGAGATAAGGCACACTATCGCCCGCGATTACTATGTAGATATTGATATGGTAAATGCGCACCCAGTCATACTACTACATTTATGTGCGATATTGAACTTTGAAGCGAAATATCTGCGGTCGTATGTGAAAAATAGAGAGAAGGTAATAGCCGATCTCACGAGCAAAAACGAGACGATTGACAGAGACAAGGCAAAACAGATTATCCTATCCGTCCTAAATGGAGGCGAAAAGGATTACAACGCAGTCGCGAAAAAGACGAGGTTTTTAACCGCCTTTAAACAAGAAATGAAAGCCCTACATGGAAAGTTTGCGGGGGCAGACATTAAAGAATTTGAAAAAGTTAAGCAGAGGCGGATTAACAGAGGCGAAGACTTCAACCACGAGGCCAGTTATATGAATACATTGTTATGCGACTTTGAAAACAAAATTCTACAAGTTATGCTAGACTATTTTGGAAATCCTATTATGTGTGTTTTATGCTTTGACGGCCTGATGCTAGAAAAGAAGGAATACGATCGGGAAAGTTGTTCAAAGGTCATTAAGGAGAAATTAGGAATAGACATTGCTCTTAAATTAAAGGAAATGGATGAAGGCCTAACCTTTCCAGAAAATGCGATTATTGAGCCTTATCAAACTCCCAGCCTTAAATACTTTGGAGATATGGATAACGTATATATTCAACACTATAGAGAGAATGAGGCGAGCCTTGAAAGACTGGAGGAATGGCGCAGTTGTATAAACATAGTATCAAGGGGAGGCGGTCAAGTCGTGATGACTTTAAATCTAGACATTGACGAAGAGACAGGAGACCGATCCGAATATTATGTACAAGCAGAAGTAGGCGCAAGGATGTCCGCATTAAATTTTGAATGTTTTGTGCGGAATCCAGAATACATTGAAGAATTGAAAGGAGACAAACACGACCCGAGAGCAAAACAATGGCTGTATCAACATTTTGGAAATGGCAATCAGTTTTCAACTGGATACGCAAAAGACATGATGCAAAAGCGGAAAATTAAACGATATGACGACTTCATGTTTTACCCGTATTTGAAGCGAGTGGGGATACCCCCAGTATATTCTAACAAACTAAATTTGTTTATGGGGTTTCCTATGGATAATATTCCATTTGAAAGTGTAAAAACAAAATACAATTTTGAAGAGAGTGCCTTATATAAACATCTAAAAACTGACTTTTTCACTGAAGGTCAGGGCGAGTTAGACAACTTTTTGGATAGTGTCGCGGACATGATACAGAAACCAAATGTAAATAGAGGTATTGGTCATTTGTTTTACTCAGTCCAAGGGACTGGGAAAGGCATAATGAGCAAATTTATGGAGAGGTTGTTGGGAACGCAAAATCATGTGGTCATCAAAGACTTTAGCAGATACATGGAAAAATTCAATGTCGCATATGCGAACAAGATATTGAAAGTGTTTGAAGAACTGCCCGAGAAAGGCGGGGCTTTTACGATGAGCGACCGCTTAAAAAGTCAAATTGACCAAAAAGACGAAATAATAGAGCCCAAGGGAAGCAAGCAATACAAAGTAAAACATTTCGCCAGATACTGGTTTTACACGAATAACGAAAACACGTTATACATAGAAGGAAGCGACAGGCGGTATTCACTCCACAAAATAAGCGGGAAGCACGCGGACGATAAAGTATATTTCGCCAAAATTCTAGATGAAATAAACGACGATGACTTTATCAGATGTGCCTTTGAATACTTCGCCACTAGACAATACGAAGAAATAAGTGTTATGACCGCATTTAAAACAAAATACAAGACGGAGCAGAAAATGGCCAACCTCCCCAAGGCTATTAAGTTTATGATTGACACCATTGAAGCAAAATTTGACAAAGTTGAAAGCAAAGATATGAAAGTGGAATCGGTACACCTATGCGAAAGATACAGAGAGTGGTGCTCAGAACAGGGAATATCTTATCATAAAGGAGCCTTCTTCACCCAACTGAAGCATGTAGGCATAGATAAGCCCAAACAAAGCGGAGGAAAAAACAACAAAAAATACAGATTTACAATAAATGTCAGCACAATCCGAGACAAGATACGCGAGTATATAAAGGACGACGAATACGACTTCAATTTTGGATCGGGAGTTAATGAAGAGGATGATGATGTCTTTTGGATGTAATATTATTGTCTTCAATATTGAAAACAATATTAAAAAACTGATTTCTTTGTTATGCTTATATATAGCATGCCATCAACCAAAGGAGAGTATCTGAGCCAAATAGAAAAATGGACTCATTTAAGTAGTGATATTAAACCACCAACAAGCAAATCGCTTAAAACTGATATCGTCGCATTTTACGAAAAATACCGACCCGAACAACCCCCGCGGGGTGATAACGTTGAAGTTTCATTGCCCCCGTTGATACATTGAAGAATGTTGCTTTTGACGAACCAGAAGAATTTACGCCTTTTAAAGAAAGTGATTTAGTAGAAACAGGCATTACTGAAATCAAGGTTAATGTGGGTAATGTTGATTTTGAACAAAATCAACATAGGGAAATAGAAAAAAAAAGAAACGGAAGCAAAAGAAGAGAAGAAAACACCGATTAAAGCAAAGCGAAACCCGCCCGAGAGCGGGTATAGTTGCTATGAAATAATAACGGCACATTTGAAAGTATCCAAAGACCCGTTTAACTTCTTGTATATGAAAGTTGAAGACCGCACCATATTACAGGATGATATGAAGAAATGGCACGAGAGTAGATACGCACACATACCACCAGAGCAACGCCCCACTCTTAAATATGGTAAGTTAGATTATAAGACATTTTTCCGCGATGTTTTATCTCAACACGAGGGCAAATTAACAACATTAAAAGATATGTATGACAGGTTTCACGTGTAAGAGGCAGTTAGTGCTATGTCTCTCATCACATCAATATTAAAATATGATGGTTTAAAAGAGACATAATCCGCAGATGCAGTTTTGTAATATACTTCCAATGTTATTGGAGCATCCGCCGCATACGTTACCAGAGCATCATTGGTTGTATTATTTACAATTCTTATTGTTCTGTTATTAGTGGTGTCAGACGGGTTTGGACAAGTCATCTGCCATATCAAATTCATTTGAACTCCATATCTTTGGATTAGCCACACACAATCAAAAGATTTATAATCAATGGCGGTTGTATAATTTAGCACTTCGGTATAGTAATCATATGTATTCGTGCCATCTGTGACATGAAACCAAAATTGAAAAGTGGCAATGCCAGTCGGAGCGGGTAAATTCAATGAACCACGAAATGATACATTAATGAAATAACCATATCCTAAACTTGATATTGTTTTGCTACCATATCCGCCCGTGCATAGAGTGGTAAATGTGGAACTAGTCATCCATGAGCGCATATCAAGACCAACATACGCATTTTGAATGTTTCTTGTTAATGTCGGGGTAGCCACGACCGCGATTGTTTTTGTGTCAATAGATTGTTGCTCTTGCGAACGGCCAAATATATTCATTTTTTTGAGACTAAATATATATCTATCTTATATTATAAGATTTATTATAAAATAATACAATTAAAATATGAACCATTTAGGCAATCCGTGGGCATATCACTATTACGGCTCTGTGATAATAGACGAGGATTTAGAAGTTGATGGCGTATTATATGGCGACCACATAGAAGCAAACTCAGTCCAAGCAAGGACAGACGACATAACCATATCGTCAAAAAATAATAACTCTTATTTGTTGATATCTGATACTGGTTATGTGTCAATTAATAACGAATACGATTTGCCATTAGCGGACGGCACGGCTAATCAAATATTAAAAACGGACGGGCTCGGCAATACTTCATTTGCTACATTGACTTCAAGTTATATAAGCGACTTTGAATTGGATAAATTAACGGATGTAGTCATAACAGGCACACCCACAAATAACCAACTACTCATTTATAGCACAGGGCAATGGCGCAATACAAACTCACCTTTTCTTAGATTGGATGGCCTCATTATGATGTTTGGAAATTTAAATATGGGAGGTTTTAATGTAGTAAATGTCGGTAATGTTGATGGTATTGATGTTTCGGCTCTTGATAGTGCTGTGGTTAAATTAACAGGAGACCAAACCATAGCAGGAATTAAGACATTTAGCAGTATAATAAATGCTAGTGCGGGTATTGATATGAAAAGCCAAAGTATAACAAATGTTAATCTTGTTGATGGTATTGATGTTTCTGCTCTTGATACTGCAGTCGTTAAACTAACAGGAGACCAAACCATAACAGGAAACAAAATATTTACTACTTATTTGGGTATAAAAGACTCAAATTCATTAAACACAGGGAGGTTGTTCTTCAACTATAACAATAATATAGGTTCTATCTATTCAGCAGAGCCAAATGGAGCCACGGGCTATCCACTAACTATTGTCGGTTCTTCTATACTTTTTGCTCCAACAACAGGGGGCGGAATAACATTAACGGGCAATGTTTTTAATTTTAACAGCACGACAGCAATCAGCGGACTGCCCGCACCATTCTATGACGGCGATGCTTCAACAAAAGCATATACCGATACGAAACTGGCAAAGGACGGCACAACGGCTATGACGGGCAGTTTAAATATGGGAGGATTTTCAATAACAAATGTTAATCTTGTTGATGGTATTGATGTTTCTGCCCTTGATACCGCAGTCGTCAAACTAACAGGAGACCAAACCATAGCAGGAACCAAAACATTCAGCAACATAATAAATGCTAGTGCGGGGATTGATATGAAAAGCCAAAGTATTAATCTTGTTGATGGTGTTGATGTTTCTACTCTTGATACTTCGGTTGTCAAACTAACAGGAGACCAATCCATAGCAGGGAATAAAAAATTTACTTCAACAATAGAAGTACGGGGCGCTACTGCTCCAACCGCTTTTGATGGTATCGGTATTGCCTTTGATACAGCGACAAATATTGGAATGATTGCCGCACAAAAAATAGCAACTGCGACTCATTATCCGATACAAATAACGGGTTCGTATGTTGAGTTATATTCGGGTAATACGTTAATTATAACCGCAACTGGCACTACACTATCTTTGAATAACAACAAAATAACAAACTTAGCCACACCATCAGCAACAACGGACGGAGCAAATAAAAGTTATGTTGATACAAAAGACGGACAAAATGTGAAACTAACAGGAAACCAAACCATAGCAGGAATTAAGACATTTAGCAGTGCCCTTGAAATAACTGGAAATTCAACGAATGCCACAACAAAAGGAACTTTCGTGGTTTTTAACTCCACAGCCAATATAGGAACTATCGGATGCCTTGATATGGGCACTGGTGTAAATTATAACTTTGAAATAAATGCGAAAAAAATAAGTTTTATTATTGATGGGGCGATAGTCGGTTGGGTAAATGCTTCGGGGCTAGATTGTAATAGTAGCAAAATAGCCAACCTTGGAACTCCGACATTATCAACAGACGGAGCGACAAAAGGGTATGCGGACACATTGGACGGGCAAAATGTAAAACTATCAACAGACCAAACCATAACAGGAAGTAAAACATTTAATGGTGCGAGCACTGTGATAAAATATCTAACTTTAACGAACAATGCCGATTTTAATAATCAAACTATCACTAATGGCGGAAATATAACATATAATGGGGCGAGGATATTAAACCAAAATGGAGGAGACATATTCTTTTCACAGACATCAGGAGATTATCAGTATTTCTTATTTACTCTAAATACTGCTACAAGTGGAACCGCAGACCAACGAGGTTATGTATTCACGAATGTAGCATCTGATGTAAAAGGGGCGGGACTTTATATTTCAAAACTTTTGTAAAAGTGCTTCGTCTGACATTGTCCGTTTTAACAATGCGGGCGGTATGCGGTTTTATGGTGCCTTAGGTATGAACTCAAACAATATAACAAATGGCGGAACAATAACGGGAACTACAATTACTTCAACCGCGGGGATATCAACAACGACATTGGCAACGAGCGACAAAATAACAATGGCACTAGGAAAACCATTAATATTGGGAAGAACAACGAGAGGATTGGCGGCATACACGGGTGGATTAGAATTATACGGGACATCTGGTGTAGCAGGGCCACACATACAAGCATTTACAACGGCAGATCCAAATTATCCTTGTTTTCAATTAATCAACAACGGACATAGCAATGTAGCATTAAAATTTGATTGTTATTGGGATGGTGCAGTTAATGATAAGTCAAGTTATTCCACCTCAAATTTTCAGATAGCAAGTGGTACTAATATCCTTTTTCAATATGCATCTGGAGTAGCGGTAGGAAGTAATATAACTTGGAATACCGCAATAGATATCAGTAGTTCATCTGGCTTATTAACAACGAAGGCAATAACAGCGAGTGGGGCGATAACGGCAAATGCGGGTATATCAACAACAACATTAACAACAAGCGACAATATAGTAGTAGGTGCTGGAAAAAGTGTGTTTATTGATAGAAGTGCCTTGGCCAACAATAAACTGGTTTTATGGGATGGAGGAACACCTTCAACGACTGCTTTTCTTGGATTTGGTGTTGCTAGTAATACATTGATTTATAATGTTAATTCTGCCGATAGCCACGTATTTTATCATAGTGCGGCGACAGAATTATTTAGAATTAACAACACAGCAATCACTGCTTCAAAGGCAATAACGGCAAATGCGGGAATAACATATTCTGGGGTGCTAACAACGGCATCGGCAACAACTAATGGGGCAAAAATAGCAATTCAAGGACAAAACAGACGGGACGAATGCGAGAGGAATATTTGTATGGATGCTACTGATCCAGCGTGGGGGATTTATATGTCTCAGTCTGGGAATAATAAATCTTAAGTGGAGGAACAGCGCCAGCAGGAGGAGTAGGCGGAGGATTAACTTCTTATGCTATTAGATTTAGAGTGAATAATTCTTCAACGA
>WBZZ01003781.1:95000-97591 GCA_019918135.1 Paulinella micropora | reverse complement strand
ATACAGGGATATCAATAAGAAAATAGTAGATAAATACAAAGGAGAATTTCTTAAGCAGAAAGAGGAAGAGGCAGTGAAGCAGAAAGAGGAGCAGATGGAGAAAATGACGGAGGAGCAAAGGGAGGAGCAGAGAGAAATGGAATCTAATATTAAATTTTTAAGACACCTTCAATTTTAATCATATTAGCAAAAAAAAAATTTTGCATCTCCCCCCAACCCCCCCATTGTTGTGGTGTGATCATTTATGTATTCGCGACTTGTCCAACCGCAAACTATAAAACAAGCCTTAAAAAAGTTAAAAAAACCAACATAGGACATATAGAAAACATACATAGAAAATAAAAAAGTGTCAAATGTTTAACATAAATTTTTCTAACTGAGCACATTAAGAGAGATTTTGACGAAAGGACACATAAACCATATACACGCAGTTTATATATATTTTTATGAAATAAAAATATAGTTTATGTGTCCTTTCGTCAAAATCTCTCTTAATGTGCTCAGTTAGAAAAATTTATGTTAAACATTTGACACTTTTTTATTTTCTATGTATGTTTTCTATATGTCCTATGTTGGTTTTTTTACTTTTTTAATGCTTGTTTTATAGTTTGCGGTTGGACAAGTCGCGAATACATAAATTATATATATATATATATATATATATATATATATATATATATATATATATGTATATATATATATGTATATATATATATATATATATATATATATATATATATATATATTATATATACATATATATATATATATATGTATGTATATATTTATATGTATATATACATATATATATATATATATATATATATGTATATATATACATATATAAATAAATATTGGGAAAAAACAGCAACACTCCTCCTCTAGCATGGTCTTTGAAGAACCCTCCGCCGTCTCCATCCAACGAATATGATCTCCCAACCACACCAACAGACCACTCCTTCACTTCCCCCCACTCATATTACGACATATTCACTTAACTACTAATTTGCACACACTCCGATCATTCTAATATATAGTAATATTGATGCAAACATTAATACTTAAGCTACATATCGCGCAACATATCTACACATAAACACTAATATTAATAACATTAATACCAAGCGACCTAATATTAATACTTTCAATTAGTACGCTCGATTTAATAACTAGGTTTCCACCTTAGATAAAGGTATGACTTAATAGCTATATTTTTCACGTGGACGTTCCTGAGTCCGATTGTAAAAATTGTTCTCTCAATAAAAAACGAAGAAGAAGAGAGAGATACATCGTTTTTTGCGGATGCTAACGGGTTTTGCCGTGTTTCGAGTGGGCCGTGAAGAAGTGCCGCGAAACACCTCTCGTGGCTCCGTTTCCTCTAACACCTCTCGTGGCTCCGTTTCCTCTGAAGGAGCCATGGTCACGCCTGGCTAGCTCTGGCGCGGAAACCACAAAACCGAAACCATCAACGGCCCGAACTGAATTAGCCGACTTTGAACTCTCCCGAGCACTCAACAGTGTTTGGTTGTCTTTGTTAGCAGCATATCTTCCGTGATATTAGGTTCTAAATAACTGAGAATTCACTTTTCCGACAGTACGAAAAGTAACGAGTAACGAGTTTGCAGGGCGGAATAGAAAATAAATACAAAATACTCCACGGCAGCCTAGAACTACAACCAGTGCACAGTACGGTACTACCGCAAGAACTTGGAGAATATTGGTATCAGTTACAAATGTTTAACCCTCGCTCGAGTACTCGCTCGGGGGTCACCAACCGGCCTGTTGTGTTGTTTTTCTCATTACTCGGTCAAGCGTGCTTTTACAACGTTTCTGAGAAATGAACAAGAAGGATAAGGAATTCAGTGCTGTGGTTAAACGTGTCATGGTACCCGTCGGGGAAAGCAAATCTTAAAACTTGCTTTCTTGAATGCGTCACACACATTTCTGCGCGAAAGGTGGTCCTGAATCATAAGTTGACGGCATATTGAGGCCGAGTATGTATGTACATATGTACATACATACATATGTATGTATGTATGTATGTAGATTATGTATGTATGTATGTATGTATGTATATAGTATGTATGTATGTATGTATGTACATTGTATGTATGTATGTATGTATGTATGCATGCATGTATGTAATGTATGTAATGTATGTATGTATGTATGTGTATGTAATGTATGTAATGTATGTATGTATGTAATGTATGTAATGTATGTATGCATGCATGCATGCATGAATGTATGCATGCATGAATGCATGCATGTATGTTATGTATGTATGTATATGTACGCATGTATGTATGTGTATGTATGTATGTTATGTATGTATGTATGTTATGTATGTATATATGTATATATGTATGTATGTATGTATGTATGTATGTATGTATGTATATTGCATGCATGTATGTATGTATGTAGTGTGCATGCATGCATGCATGGATGTATGTATGTATGTATATGTATGTATGTAATTGCATGTATGGAATTTTATGTATGTAATTGTATGTATGTCTACATACATACAAACATACAAACATACATACAAATACATACTACATACATACATACATACATACATACAT
>WBZZ01003781.1:77500-85000 GCA_019918135.1 Paulinella micropora | reverse complement strand
ATTCTGATCCACATATCATGAATTGACAGCAATTCTGACTTATTAATATCAGTAATCTTCACTCAGCAAAAATTTTCAGTAATTCTCATATTAATATGTCATGAATTGACAGCAATTCTGATGTATTTAATAATAGTATTTGTAGTAAAACATATATCATGATTGACAGCAGTTCTGGTTCATATTAATATGTCACAAATTTTCAGCAATTCTGTTACACTAATTAAAAAATTTCAACAATTCTGGTCTACTGATCATAATTTTTCAGCAATTCTGATGATATTAATAATAATAATAATCCCTTTTAAAAGATTATAATAATTTAATATATCAAGTTGGCATTTCAGGTTCAGAATTTTTAGAAATTTTGATATATACGTCATGAATAGATAGCAAGTCTGATAAGGTGGCCTGGCCGCCAAGAACGAAGGTATCCTAAATCACAGTTTCCACCTAACCGTTGAACTGCAAAAAGTCTGAGTCGCGGTGGCACTGTCACAATAGTTAAATAAATTTTTTCCACACTGACTCGACTTTTAATTTTTTACGCAATCACTCTTTTATTATTAATACTACATATAATAGTGACTTGCCACTTAATACTACTGATTGAAGAACGCTTGAGTGCTTTTCGACGTAGAGCTGAATTGGAAACATGTAAGTAACTTAGGCGACACGCATTTAAATGATTTGATATTGACTATGCTCTTTCGAGAAGGAGATGCGAGTATAATACAAGTTATGTATGTATGTATGTATGTCAGTACGTACGTAAGCAAGTATGGATGTTAGTATGTGTGTATGAATGAATGCGTGCATGAATGTCTACGGGATAGCAGCAAAAACCCGTGCACAACTCCATCATCAATTATCAAGTGTGTCGACGAGGGCGTAATTCAGGTGGTCGGCTGTCAAAATCAGAATTACGTTTTGTTTTTCCTTCCTTCGAAACTCTCTCGCAGCCCGCTTTTGACGCGCATTCCTTTTCTGTGCACCTCCTTTGATCGCATTGTAGCGTTCCTCGAGATGCTTAGCATGCTTGTAATCTTCTCGAATGCCATCGCACAACTGAAGGCCAGTTCGGCCTGCAAGGTGGTTGGTGATGCTGTGATAGTTCTCGTTCATATTGCTTGTTGTCGGCAGCAGGTCTCATCCGGTCTGAATCCAAAATACGTCGTATGCGGAGAAGTTGCACATACATTTAATACACTTATCGTTATTATTATTATTATTATTATTATTATTATTATTATTATTATTATTATTATTATTATTATTATTATTATTATTATTATTATTATTATTATTATTATTATTATTATTATTATTATTATTATTATTATTATTATTATTATTATTATTATTATTATTATTATTATTATTATTATTATTATTATTATTATTATTATTATTATTATTATTATTATTATTATTATTATTATTATTATTATTATTATTATTATTATTATTATTATTATTATTATTATTATTATTATTATTATTATTATTATTATTATTATTATTATTATTATTATTATTATTATTATTATTGTTATTATTATTATTTATTATTATTATTATTATTATTATTATTATTATTATTATCATTATTGTTATTGTTATTATTACTATTATTACTATTACTATTACTATTACTATTACTATTACTATTACTATTACTATTACTATTACTATGATTACGATTTTGATTACGATTATGATTATGATTATGATTATGATTATGATTATTATTATGATTATTATTATTATTATTATTATTATTATTATTATTATTATTATTATTATTATTATTATTATTATTATTATTATTATTATTATTATTATTATTATTATTATTATTATTATTATTATTATTATTATCATCATCATTATTATTATTATTGTTATTATTATTATTATTATTTATTATTATTATTATTATTATTATTATTATTATTATTATTATTATTATCATTATTGTTATTGTTATTATTACTATTATTACTATTACTATTACTATTACTATGGACACCGTGATAGCCCAGTGGTCAAGTTCTACCATCTGGGCCCTGTCGCCAGTTCGATTCCCGTCGGTGCCACCAGTATTTTCATTGAACATACCGATCCGTCTGGACCAGTATTTTCATTGAACATACCGGCCCGTCTGGAAGTGTTGGAACTGCCCTTGCGGGGGTGTCATTAGAGCTTATCGTCAATTCTTCGTACTCCCCTCACGGGTGAGACGATGGAGGCGCATGTGCAGAAATGCATCAGCCATTGACAGAGAAGCACTATTACTATTACTATTACTATTACTATTACTATTACTATTACTATTACTATGATTACGATTATGATTATGATTATGATTATTATTATTATTATTATTATTATTATTATTATTATTATTATTATTATTATTATTATTATTATTATTGTTATTATTGTTATTATTATTATGTGTTAACGTACCACATTATGCTTGACTAGTATAAAATTACCTTGGATAACGAAGATTTGCATTTGAATGCGAGTTTGGCATGATAGTCAGCCGTCCACCACTTCAGCCAGTCCATTACTAGCTTGACATCACCGTACGTAGTGCTGCTCAATCTTAGAACAGAGAACAGGAAATTCGTCGTTAGTGCAGCGAAGCAATTTCCTTGCAGGATTTTCAAAGTTTTGCTTCACATTGTCTTCTTCAGCAGAATCAAGCGCCTTTAGCTTCGCACGCACAGTTTCTACGCTCTTGCCGTAGTGAAATTCGCAACCTTTCCACATATCGATCGCATCTTTTCCTGCTTCCACAAGTTCGTCTGTGCTTGCCTTGCACCAATCTTTGCAACCTTCATCCAGCATTCTGAACTTTCCAACTGCTGCTTGCCAAGCCTTTCTCTGTGAGTCTGAAAAATCTACAGTAGAACCTGCGTAGTATCCATCCAGCAGTTCGGGGCAAGGAAGGATAAGAGTAAAAAAATGAACGAAGTAATCATCGGTGCCAACGTGCTTTTGATATGTTATTAGTAGTGGAACAGCAACTCAGCACATAATTGTACCCCATAGTTGTCATTTTCTTCCAGCCTTGCACGCGGCTGTGAGTAGCGTCATGGGTTGTAAAAGTGACCATCTCCTTGTTGCCACCCGCAAAGTCCTTCGCCACAGACTTCAGATTTGCAAGCATCCAAGGCGTAGCAGCGTGAACAAATTCCAACTGTCAAATTCAACAATCAACATAGATATCAACATCATAAATTACATGACACTCAACAAGGCATCAATATCACTAATACATAGAATAGATAGAATAGATAGAATAGGTAGAATAGGTAGAATAGGTAGAATGGATAGAATAGATAGAATAGATAGAATAGATAGAATAGATCGAATAGATCGAATAGATAGAATAGATAGAATAGATAGAATAGATAGAATAGATGAAATAGATAGAATAGATAGAATAGATAGAATAGGTAGAATAGGTAGAATGGGTAGAATGGGTAGAAAATAGATTTCACCAAGTTACCGCCCCAGCTAATCTCTTATCCTGACAAACATCAAGCAATCTTGGAAGCACGACGGGACTTCACTCTGGACGAACTCCGCACGGCCCTCAACGCCAAAAAAGGCCCATCTTCGAGACTCGAACAAGTCCCTCCAACTGCGCTACGCTTGCCTTCCCAAGAAGGACAATTATACATCCTGAAGTACCTCAACTTCTGTTGGCGAGAGGGAGTAATTCCAAGCGAATGGAAACCCACCCAACTGACACAACTGTGGAAGGAAAAAGGCACGGGAGCCAACCCTAGCGAATGGCGTCCCATCATGATCTCACAAGCAATCATGAACCTTTATGCAAAAATGGTCGATCTCCGACTAAGAACACTTATGCAGGTAGGCACCATGAGCAAAACCGCCAAAGCAAACTGCCCACGTATATCAGGAGCCGACGAATCCAACCTCACCCTACGTCTGATTCTATACGACGTCCAAAATGCAGCAAGAGTAACCAACCGCGTACATACCCTCATCATTACAGCGATAGATGTAGAGAAAGCCTTCGACTCAGTGGAACTCCCAGTACTCCAAAATGCCATCGCGAACGCAGTGGCCCCCCCAGACGCCTTTCCCGAACTCTACCGCTTCATTCAACATCTTTACCAAGGCGCCCTGATCCACACAGGCAAAAAAGGCTCTACCATTCACGACTCTACGTCGGTCTATCGAGAACGAGGAACTGCCCAGGGCAGTCCCATCAGCCCCACCCTCTTTAGCATCGTTTACGAATACCGGCAGCGATTAACATCAGCCGCATCCCCGGGCGATCCCCAAGATGGATACCAGTTCTACGGACGCACCAAGTAGTTCAACTCCTGGCCCGGCCTGAGGGGAAAAACCCTAATCAAGGAAGTCGTCACAATCCCCCCCAAACACACCTTTGCCGATGACGAATGGCACGCATACGGGGGACCAGGCCCCAAAGAGACATATATACCCCGTGCTCAAGCAGGATTCAACAAGTCTCAACGCCAACTACAGGGCACTGGCTTCGTCACGGAAGCTTCCAAACGTTTCACCCTAGGAATCATAGTATACCCATCTGGTTACATCGAAGACTTTGACGTTGGCTTACAGGGGATGGATGGCACCCCCATTCCAAGTCTGACGAAATACGAAAAATTCCGATCCCTAGGATTATTCACATCAGGGCTTAACGACCACAAACTTCAACTTCAGGAAGCCATGAACACCCTCTTATTAGCCACCCAGGTGGCCCTACATCTCAATATATCCAACGCACGCAAACGAGAGGCGCTCCGAGACCTGGTACCAGGCACCCTGACGACTTCCCCCTCGGCTGGACCTCTATCACAGAATCAGATGCAGATACCCTGGATACATACCTTCGGGAAAGATTTCGCGGTACACTGAATCTGCGTCAGACTGATATTCCGGTTGCTTACCTCTACGCTCCAAGAGGGAAGTGTGGCGGCTTCGGCCTCCCTCGGGTTAAAGACCGAGCTAACCTCAGAATAGCAGCTGTATTCCTATGGGCGTTATTCTCCCACGTAATGACCTCCTCCCACACGCCGACTGGAATCCAGACGGCAGCGACCCTAGGCCCCCTTTACCGACCCAACCCCATGAACCCCCGCCCACCAACCCTACACGACGAGAGCGCAAACAGCACCCCACACCGGACCCTCAGAGCCAACAAATCCTACAACAGCTTGCTGATAATAGAATCCCTAACACCTACCTACACCAGGCAAGATTGCCTCCGACCCACAGTTGATCTATCTATCTATCTCTAGAACCGAAATGTCACAGCGTCGCACTGACGCTTGGCCTGCTGCTCCTGAGCAAGACCCTAAACTTATCCATGCTCAAAACCTGGATGATTTATCGCAAGAAGGACAATGTGAAGAAGACAGGAATGCAAGGTGGGCACACAGCTCCCTCCCCTCCCCCGAATATGCAGCGTTCATGCAAAAATGTATTTATGTCTCTCTCTCTCTCTATATATATATAATATATACATATATATGTATGTATGTATGTATATGTGTGTGTATCATTGTATGTATGTATGCATGTATGTATGCATATCAATAAGTATGTATGTGTTCATGTGTGATTGTATGTATATAATACTTGAACATAAGTATGTATGTGTGTGTCCTTGTATGTATGTATGTATGTATGTATGCATGCGTATAAATGTGTGTTTGTATGTATGTGATATTTGATTGAAAGTATGTATGTGTGTGTGCGTGTGTCTTTGCATGCATGTGTGCATGTATGCAAGTATGTATTCATGTATGCATGCATGCACTCATGCACTTATGCATGTATGTATGCATGTATGTATGTATGTATGTATATATTCTCTGCAGCTGTCTTTATCAGGTTGAGAGAAGAACCTGAACATTCGGTGCAGGAAGTCTTCTCGCAGTTATCTCATTTGCGCTTGACCCAGGGCTTCCTCAGTCTCCATCATCCATGTTTCCAACTACACCGGTAGCAACTGCGACAGCAACATCATCGAAATCTTCTCATTGTAAACTCAAGCAAGAAGATTTCGAACAGTCAAGTCCAGTCGTGCGCGCAGTTATTTAGGAATATAAGGCTTTGTATCCCGATGGCTTGGGGATCGAAGGGTTGAAAGCTCTCAACGATCGATTTGGAGAGAAGTTTGTCCTCGACCGTCCAGAGGTACTTGATCCGTATTTGACAACCAGTATTATCAATGATATATTTCTGGTTTTCCTTCAATTGTATCCCATCTATTAATTCTACCTACCAGGTCCTGCATAATTGCTACCTGCCTAACTTTTGTTGTTGTTGTTGTTGTTGTTGTTGTTGTTGTTTTCCCAGAAGCAGGCAGCGCTGAGAGTCTCAATGTTTCACTGCTGCACGGAATTCCAACTTCAACTACTGCGCGAAGCAGAAAATTCACATTCAACTGATATGGCTAATTATATAGCCCACGATGTCGTCTACAACGCCACCGACTCCTTTTACAAAATGATATCAACTGGGATGTGCCTGTTTGTTGGTCGTGGTGTTCCGTCGTGGAATTTGAAGTTGCTCAGTTGATATTTCCAGATGGAAGTTTGCATGGTGAATCGAAGAAGTGGTCCAAGGAGTTAGCTTATGCTTTCATCTTCTCCTCAGATGGTGCTGCAATACTTTCTGGTGAATCATCTCCAGTGCAAGATTGTCGTGTCGATAGCAGCGAGGGTGAGCTTGTCCAAGTTGGAGCAGCACAAGGACGTGACATCCACCCAGCAATCGACAAGGTTGTGGACAAGTTTGGACATGGATCTGATGTGGGGTTATCTTCTGAAGATTTTCAGTCTGGAGCACTCAAACACGAACCTCAAGAGCCACGCCAGATTGTGCAAGTTGAAAAAACTGATTTTATCTATTCTATCTATTCTATCTATTCTATCTATTCTATCTATTCTATCTATTCTATCTATTCTATCTATTCTATCTATTCTATCTATTCTATCTATTCTATATATTCTATCTATTCTATCTATTCTATCTATTCTATCTATTCTATCTATTCTATCTATTCTATCTATTCTGGGGGGGGGGGTTAATAAGTATTCGTAAGCCGATAAGGACTGTTGCCAGAGCATCATCTGCCTCCACGTGTTGGCTCCGAAACCGGGTCTTAACCCCCAAATGAGAGAGAACCGAATCCGAGGACCGGAACCGTCAAAAGGGGAAAGACATGTGGCCGAGCACGACTGGCCGAACACGTGAGGGCAGCCTACTGTGTGAAAGGGTAGTTTCACGACAGTCGGGAGGGTAGATACTCCAGTGATTTTGGTTAGTTGGTTTGTTGGACACACGTTGGTCGTGGGTTCGCTGGCGCGTTGGGTACTCGTTGGTACTGTACTGTATATGATTTCGTTGGTCGTGTGTAGGGATCGTTGGGTACTCGTTGGTACTGTATATGATTTTCTGGAAATCGAGGTGGGACCAATC
>WBZZ01003781.1:67500-72500 GCA_019918135.1 Paulinella micropora | reverse complement strand
TGCCGCCCTTACTTATGAAGAAAACAGTGAGAAAAGCAATAGAAAACAAGCAAAGAACCTTCATCCGCCATCGTCTCCCATCCCTTGCACAGCTTTTCTGCTTTTGTGGACCAGCAATGTCCACGCATCTTCACGGGCGGGCCGCTACAGAAAAAAGGTACGCAATTCTCGGGAGAGACACCATGATGACATGGTCAACCTACGCCTCGCCATATGAGCATTAACATATAATAATGAGGGAAAGGTCGGGCTTCATTGCTCACAAGAACCCTCGGGGAGGTGGAAAAGCCCTCGCGCTATCGCGCTCGGGCTTTTCCACCTCCCCGAGGGTTCTTCTGGGCAATAAAGCCCTCCCTCCCCTCATTAACTATAAGCTGTTTTTGGCTCCGCTAGTCTCCCACATTTTCCACCATCTTTGACCCTTATTTATATACGAACAGAGGATTGAGTTACTAGCGGAGAGGATTGAATTGGTTGTATTAAAGAAGAGGCATCAATAAACATATTATTTTAGATCAGAACCGGCAAAAACATACAGACATACATATATGCATACATACATACATACGTACGTACGTACATACATACATACATACATACATATATATATATATGTATATATATATATATATGTGTGTGTGTGTGTGTGTGTGTGTATGTGTGTGTGGGTGTGTGTGTTCATGCATTCATTCATTCATTCATTCATTCATCGATTTTTTGATACAGGAATACAGACATACATACATACATACATACATATACATACATACGTACATACATGCATACGTGCATACATGCATACATCCATCCATACATACATATATACATACATATATACATACATATATACATACATATATACATACATACATACATACATAAACACATACACATACATACATACATTCATACATACATTCATACATACATACATACATACATACATATGTATATGTACATACATACATACATACATACATACATACATACATATTGCTGTTGATATTCAAGATAACAACAAAAAATTAGTTTTTAGTTTTTTGTGTCAGATTTTTAGTTTTGGTTGGAATTTTGATTTTGGTTGGAAATTAAAATTTTTCAAATTAACAGCTATATTCGTCCGCAAAACATCGTAAATTTTCGCAAAATGCTACCGTTAAATTGGAAAATTGGAGTTTTTGTCACAAAAATGAAAAAATATCACAAAAATGATAATCAGACACAAAAACTGAAAACTATTTTTTTTCTTGAATGTCAACAGCAATATATACATACATACATACATACATACATTATACATACATATATATATATGTATATATATATATATATATATATATATATATATATATATATATATATATATATATATATATATATATGTGTGTGTGTGTGTGTGTGTGTGTGTGTGTGTGTGTTCATTCATTCATTCATGCATGCATTCATTCATTCATTCATTCATTCATTTACTCATTCATTCATTCATCGATTTTTTGAGACAGGAATACATACATGCATACATACATACATACATACATACATACATGCATACATACATACATGCATTCATACATACATACATACATACATATGTACATACATACGTACGTACATACATGCATACATGCATACATGCATACATGCATACCAAACGCATACATGCATACATACATACATACATACATACATATATACACACATAAATACATATATACATATAATACATACATACAGACATACATACATATACACAATAAAAAAGACTTTCTTAGAGTTTATTTTAATAAGTATATATCTCCTTAATTTGGTGCTGATTGGAAAATAATAATAATAATGATAATAATAATAATAATAATAATAATGATGATCATAATTGATAGTGCTTCTCTGTCAATGGCTGATGCATTTCTGCACATGCGCCTCCATCGTCTCACCCGTGAGGGGAGTACGAAGAATTGACGATAAGCTCTAATGACACCCCCGCAAGGGCAGTTCCAACACTTCCAGACGGGCCGGTATGTTCAATGAAAATACTGATCCAGACGGATCGGTATGTTCAATGAAAATACTGGTGGCACCGACGGGAATCGAACTGGCGACAGGGCCCAAATGGTAGAACTTGACCACTGGGCTATCACGGTGTCCAATAATAATAATAATAATAATAATAATAATAATAATAATAATAATAATAATAATAATAACAATAATAATAATAATAATAATAATAATAATAATAATAATAATAATAATAATAATAATAATAATAATAATAATAATATTGCTGTTGACATTCAAGACAACAAAAAAAATTGATTTTTCTGTTTTGGTTGGAATTTCAGTTTTGGTTGGAATTTTGATTTTGGGTGAAAAATTTGAATTTTTCAAATTAACGGCTATATTCGTCCGCAAAATATCGTAAATTTTCGCGAAATGTTACAGTTAAATTTGAAAATTTGAATTTTTGTCACAAAAATGAAAAACTGTCACAAAAATGAAAATCTGACACAAAAATGAAAAACTAATTTTTGTTGTTGTCTTGAATGTCAACAGCAATACTATTCTTATAATACATAGTGCAAAGGGGTGCTGCAGTACCCCCTTACAAAATTTAAGCGGGACGTTATTATAGAACGAACTTACAAAATATTAATAATAATAATAATAATAATAATAATAATAATAATAATAATAATAATACTATTCTTATAATACATAGTGCAAAGGGGTGCTGCAGTACCCCCTTACAAAATTTAAGCGAGACGTTATTATAGAACGAACTTACAAAATATTACAGAAAGCGCTTGCACAGTGTATTTAAGAAGAGTGTCCTGTATATGCAGGGATCCTTACATTTTGTAAGTTTGGTGCGAGTGTTGAATGCTGCAGGGGTGCCTTACATTTTGTAAGCGCTCTGCAGGGCACCCTTACATTTTGTAAGGAAGTTAATTATAAGAGATTGCTTACAAGTTAACTTGGACGTGCTTACATTTTGTAAAGCATTGCTTCCCGGGACCGTTACATTTTGTAAGCATGTATTTTTTAATTAATACCTTACATTTAACACAGAGATGCTTACACATTGTATGATTTTTTGCCAAAATCGCAGGGGTGCCTTACATTGTGTAAGACCTATTTTATTAATAAAAAGCACCGAACGTGTAAGGGCCTCCTGCAAGCTTTTTTTTGTAAGGATCTAAGCATCAATCACTAAGCAACAAAATAATACACCCAAAGAAAAAGTACACTTGTGCACCTGCAGCAATATGCAGTGTAGGTGGTTTTGTGTATATAGGTCATTACGTGTTTGTATTATATGCATATATGCGAGTGTGCTGACTGAGGGCTTTTAAGCTGCAACGCCAATAACCATAGGCAGCGGCTGGTTGTTTTCCTCCTCGACCACCACTCAATCATATCGATCTGAACACATGGGTTGAATTCCCAATCAGGGACGTTCTATTATAGACTAATGGTGTGCTCAAATGTTGTGTTAAAAAAATAAAAAAAAATTGAACACATTGGTTGAAACCCCAGGAAATAGGGGCTTTGCAAAGTAGACTAATGCTGTGTTCAGCTTTGCAGTATTAAATATTTGCGACAAAAAATAAAATAAAAATGCTTGAACAATGAAGGACTTTCTGAACGAATGCTTTGAAAGCCCAGGAAACAGGGCTTTCTATTATAGACTATATGCTCTGCTCAGTTTTGCAGTCTGTCAGAATGTATGCACGACAAAATTCAAGTGCTTGAAGGTTGGATAACCTTGCCTCATAATATTGTCTTCATACTGTCTTCGACAGTCTCGTCTTTTCGTAGCGTCTCTTTGGCTAAATAAAAGGTGTCTGTGTGTTCATTTCTGACAAATGTGTCGAGCCGAACTTATACATCTCACTCACGTGTCAGCAAATCATAGCCCCACGATCGGACAAGTTCCAAAAGACGAAAGAAACCTGACTCGTTAATAACCGGTTGCTTTTTTTTTTTTTTTTTTTTTTTTTTTTTTTTTTTTTTGTGTTTACTGTTTTGTTTGTTTACTGTTTTTTCTTTATTTCTTTGGTTTTTCTTGTTTTGTTTTGCTTATTTGGGTGTTCCCTCTTTTCCTCTTATCATTCCATTTTTTCTTTTCTTTTCTCTTCTTTCATTTTCTTTCCTTTCCTTCCTTTCTTGTATCTTTTTCGGGGGGGGGGGGGGGCATGCCGCTTCACTTCACTTCACTCCTCTATCACGTCTTTCACTTCCGACAAGACAGGCACGTCTCTCAATTCCGACCTCACTTCCGACATTCCTACTGGCTCTTGCGCTTCAGACGTGACAGGCGAGAAAATCGCAGGCGACAAAACGAACTGCAGACGACGCTGAGATGAGCCACTCATGAGCTCGTACGCCTCAGCCAGCTATGCATGTATGTATGTATGTATGTACGTACGTACGTACGCGTATGTATGTATGTATGTATGTATGTATGTATGTATGTATGTATGTATGTATGTATGTATCCATTAATCTATCAATCTACATACCTCTCGATCGCTGACGAGCGTAACAGCATCGCCCTCATCGTCGATGTAGGAGAGGGTGTGTGCTCCGGTGGCCGAGGGAAACGCCACCGACACAGCTTCCAAGAGAGCAGGGATAGAAAGAGTCTAAGAAGACAGAGAGAACAGTCGGTGATTAGGCAGGTAGTAGGTAGGTAGGTGGATAGACAGCTGTCAAAAGAGAAGGGATAGAGTGTCTAAGAGAAAAGACAGAGCTATCGGTGAGTAGGCAGGTAGGTAGATAGAAGACAGACAACTTCTAATCAAGCAAGGATAGAGAGCGTCTAAGAAAACTGACAGAGCAGTCGGTGATTAGCCAGGTGGTAGGTAGGTAGGTGGATAGACAGCTGTCAAAAGAGTAGGGATAGAGAGTGTCTAAGAGAACAGACAGAACAATCGGTGAATAGGCAGGTAAGCAGTTAGATAGATGAATTAGGTAGGTAGGTAGGTGGATATCCCCCT
>WBZZ01003781.1:32500-57500 GCA_019918135.1 Paulinella micropora | reverse complement strand
GAAGACACATATAGGAGAAGAAAGTGTTGGAGCAGTGTATAAATGGTGTAGATGAGCAGTGAACTGGATCTAAGCTTATAAAATGAGGAGGCAAAAAGCAAAGAGTGTATGAGATGGGTGATGTCAGGAGATTTTGGAAAGGAGTACAAAATGATCAACGAATATGGATGTAGAAAATGGAAAGAGGGAAAGGGCCAAGGCGAATTCTAAGAGATAAGAGAGAAGAAAAACGAGTAGAAAGAAACAAAGGAAAGCGAGTCAAGCTATGAGACGGCATGCATACATGCACACATATATCTTTTCTTTTCTTTTCTTTTCTTTTCTTTTTCTTTCTTTTTCTTTTTTTCTTTGTTTTCTTTGTTTTCTTTCTTTTCTTTCGTTTCTTTCTTTTCTTTCGTTTCTTTCTTTTCTTTCTTTTCTTTCTCTTTCTTTTCTTTCTTTTCTTTGCTTCCTTTCCTTTCCTTTCCTTTATTGTCCTTCCTTTCTTTTCTTTTCTTTTCCCTTTTTTCTTTTCTTTTTTCTTTTCTTTTTCTTTTTCTTTTCTTTTCTTTTTTCTTTTCTTTCTTTTTTCTTTCTTTTCTTTCTTTTCTTTCTTTTCTTTCTTCTTTCTTTTCTTCTTTTCTTCTTTTCTTTCTTTTCTTTCGTTTCTTTCGTTTCTTTCGTTTCTTTCCTTCTTCTTCTTCTTCTTCTTTCTTGTCTTTCTTGTCTTTCTTGTCTCTTTTCTTTCTTTTCTTTCTTTTCTTTCTTTGCTTTCTTTCCTTTCTGTTCTTCTCTTTTCTTTCTTTTCTTTCTTTTCTTTCTTTGCTTTCTTTCCTTTCTGTTCTTTCTGTTCTTTCTGTTCTTCCTGTCTTCCTGTTTTTCTTTTCTTTCTTTTCTTTCTTTTCTTTCTTTTCTTTTTTCTTTCTTTTCTTTTTTCTTTCTTTTCTTTTCTTTTCTTTTCTTTATTTCTTTATTTCTTTCTTTCTTTTCTTTCTTTTTTTTTTTTCTTCTTTCCTTCTTTCCTTCTTTCCTTCTTTCCTTCTTCCCTTCTTTCCTTCTTTCCTTCTTTCCTTCTTCCCTTCTTTCCTTCTTTCCTTCTTTTCTTCTCCCCTGCCCCCCTCCCCCCTCTCTTTCTCTCTCACTCTCTCTCTCTCTCTCTCTCTCTCTCTCTCTTCTCTCTCTCTCTCTCTCTCTCTCTCTCTCTCTCTCTCTCTCTCTCTCTCTCAGCAACAACAACACCCAGGCGGCACCCCAGCACCAGCCCAGCTGCCAATACCACCACCACCACCACCACCACTACCGTTATCACCAACACCCACTACTACCATATCAACAACAGCAACAACGACCAAAACCAACACATCAGTCACAAGAGCGTTCACGTCCTGTCCACCCCCTTCTCTTCCTCCTGCGTGGCTGCCTCGCGACATTTCCCTTCGCTGCCGCGACAGCCATCCCTGTTGCGCAGACCGCACACGTTTGCTCCCCCGTGGCGGGGCAGGAACAGGCCAGATTTACCCTGCCGGCCCGGCTTTCAGGACTTTCAGGACAAGCGTGCCACGCAAAACCCGCGAATTTCCCCGCCAGTGGCCGCAAAACCCGCCGCCCAGGCTGCTGTGCGCTTCCCGCTGCTGCCACCACGGCCTGAGAAATGGGGGCAGGGACATCTGCGATGGCGCCAAAGCTGCCGAAGAATAGCGGACCACAAGTAGACTATGTGTGCCCATGGGGAGAGTTGATCGACAAATGTAGCGGTCACTTTCTCCTTCTTTCCTTCTTTCTTTCTTTCTTTCTTTCTTTCTTTCTTCCTGTCTTCCTTTCTTCCTTCCTTCCTTCATTCCTTCCTTCCTTTCTTCTTTCTTTCTTTCTTTCTTTCTTTCTTCTGTTCTTCTTTTCTTCCGTCTTTCCTTCCTTCCTTCCTTCCTTGCTTCCTTCCTTCCTTCCGTCCTTCCATTCTTTCTTCCTTTCTTCCTTTCTTTCTTTCTTTCTTTCTTTCTTTCTTTCTCTCGCCCTCCGATCCCTCCCTCCCCCACTCTCCCATCCCTCCCTCCCTCCCTCCCTCTCTCCCTCCCTCTCTCCCTCCCGCCCGCCCGCCCTCCCTCCCTCCCTCCCTCTCTCCCTCCCTCCCCCCTCTCTCTCACTCTCTCTCTCTCTCTCTCTCTCTCTCTCTCGCTCGCTCGCTCTCTCTCTCACTCTCTCTCTCTCTCTCTCTCTCTCTACCTCTCTACCTCTCTCTCTCTCTCTATATATATATATATATGTATATATATATATCTTTCTCTCTCTCTCTCTCTCTCTCTCTCTCTCCTTTCTTGTGGTACTTATGGATATGCTAACCACACGTGAAGACTCGCTCGCGCAGGATGAGAAAGTCATGAGTAAAACATGACCTGTGTATACGAAGTCTGTGTGGTTATGTGTGTGCAGGCGTGTGGCATAACCCAGGCGTGTGCAGGTACTGCAAGATGCCCCTGGTCAAGAGAGAAAGACCGGAGCCGCATTGACTACTGTAAATTGCCCCTGCTAGTGAGAAAAAGACTCGACCCGCATTGACCCTGCAGATTCTTTTCTACTCTCTCTCTCTCTCTCTCTCTCTCTCTCTCTCTCTCTCTCTCTCCTCTCTTCTCTCTCTCTTCTCTCTCTGTCTCTCTCTCTATCTATCTATCTCTCTCTCTCTCTCTTTCTTTCTCTCTCTCTCTCTCTCTCTCTCTCTCTCTCGTTTTCAGATTCTTTCTCGCTTCATTTTATTTGATTTGACCATGGTACTTTATTTTATTTGAGCCAGGCATGTTGACAACGCCCATCCATACTTCTGTCCCCATGTCTTGAGTCAACTCTGAAGACTACGGGGGGTTACAGCTATCCATGACATTCTAGTCCAAGCATTTGAATGGCACGCTTTGGGTACGCTCTACTGTCAAACGTTCGCAAAATTTCGAACAGGCCTTTACCATGGAATCTTTCAGCAAGATTTCTACTGCGTAAACTAACTGCAAAGTCCACGTCGCGTTATCCATGGAACCTTGCAGCAAACTTTGAAGTTCAGACGCGCTCTGGTTCTGCATTGAATTTTGCAGCAGTATTTGACAGTTTTTGCCCGAAATCATGGAGCCAAGCTTGGACTCGTTCTGCGTTGAACAACAGCACATTTGGACGCGTTTTTCGTTCAATCTTGCATAAGATTCTGGACGCGATCTGCCTTGAACGTTGCTGATACAGCTCGCGCAACGATTCTGTGAGTTCAGGTGGAAGTGCACGTGCTTTCGATCAAAGTAGTCTTTGCTATCGAAGACATTGTGCAAGGTGACTACCGCAGTGGCAAACACCGTCCCATTCATTTGGCAAGAGATTTAATTTACGACAAGTTTTCGCTTAAACATGGTGCTCAGTGATTTATTTAACCTTTACTGTAGGTACTGTTAGTGATACCACCGATCAAAATATCACTGATGAGGCGACGCCTCATTACAACACGAGTCTGATCCGAGTGTTATCAAGTTAATATGTAGTAATTTTAATATTAATATTCGTGACTGGTCACATGAAATTCAAGTGATGCGGTCACCAGTCAGATCGGATTTCTGAGTCAGAGGTGACCTGGGCCTTTGTTTTTCCGAGTCTGACCCGTCAGTCACTGAGCTGTTAAGTCAAGTAATAAAATTTTGCAAGATTTTCGGAACGGTTGAAGTGCCGGCAGCTGAAGTCACTGAGTACGATGATTGTACGTGACTAAGCGGCCTTAACTTCAAGAAGTTTCTTAGATATATAACTGATTCTTTTATGCTTCCGCCGTCAGGCTGTCCGGGTTCACAACCCAGTCTATATGTAAATTGAGTGGATTGAAGTTAGTGCGGTGGTACACGTTGATAGGGTAATTAGCCGGTCACTCACGCACCTAGTGCCTTGATACACTCCAGTTTGCTGAGAGACTCCGTTAGAAGTCGCGATGCCCACTGGCCAATCGACACACTTTAATCCGCAAGTAGAATAGCAGAACCGTCACTGACAACTCAGAGGCAGTAACGAAAACTGAATAAAATGCGCAGTCGTAACCGCTGTAACTATTACTCAATGATTACTCTTTAATCACTTCTGGATGCCAATAAAGTCCGTTATGTCCGGCAAGTTACACGGAGGCTTATTGACTAGAACTACGGGACGGTTATCCGACTATAGTACGGCGAATAAAATCAACTACTCTCCCTCTTCCAAAAGTAATAACTAACGGTGAACGTAATTAACCATCATCCCGCAACGCTCCCCCTTAGTTCTCAGATGTCGATAATGCAAATAATGATTAATATTAATACCTCTTTGAGTATGATTACATGAATAACTATTTCAATGCGAAAAATTGCCTCCATTTCAAGTTCGTTCCGACTTCCGAGTTGAAGTAAAATAAAATTGAAATGGTCGTTAAATCTCAAAACTGAAAATCACCATTCCAGGCCGGTCCATACGCTTCTGCTTCCTTATCATGTTGGTATCTCGATGTTACATCGATTAAAGCATTAACATTAGGTCCTCTAGGTTTGACCGTATTCGTACTACTTGGACTAAATTATACTAGTCAACTACCGACTATTATTCATACAGTCCAATCAGCACAATTAGTTGGTTAAATTGCCATTTATCAGACTGAGCACTTTAACGACCGGCCAAAACCACTACCGTTGACATTTTACTTTTTTGACCGGCCCGTTAGATTCTCCTCTGCACGAAGTTTCGACTTCACTAACTAGTTTTCGATTTCGTCCAGGAATGACTTCAAACGATTTAATCAAAGTTTTTACGACAATTACCATTTTCCCCCTTTCTACTGCCTTTTCCCCCGATTTCCCGAAAAACCGCAAATAATTTTGTGGACACGCAGTCAAGAGAGCTGCACAATCCCTGCACAACCCTTGTGACTGTGGAAGACTTTTCCAAAAGCGAATTTCGGACACTTGAAACAACAACTTAGACTTGAAGCACTCCTTCCGAGTCAAGTGCTACACCAGCATTTTCGAGTGTTACGCAATACCAACTCACAATCTATGTTCTCAGCGACCGTACCTTGCAACCAAAATCTGCAAGCCAGTAGAAACCTACGTAAATAAACGAAGTGACCTCTCAGCTATTTACTGGTATTTCACCTACTCTCAGGAGTTAGGACTTTTTGCAGCCATAGAGACTTTTAATAAGAGTTCGTTGTGTACTTAACCCTTGGGGTTGTATCCAAACTCACAATTCGAATTTTCCTTTCAAGTGGACATTGCACACACGAGTTTTGTGTGCTCTGTCGACAGATCGATTTGAAAGCACCTCCTACAAGGAAGGTACTACTCAACGAACGTGGGAGATCATAGAGGTCATCAAAAACACATATGTGGGACAGATCGTTCACCTGTCTTTGCATTTTTGTGTCGTCTCTCTGCTCTTCTACACTCTATGCAGACAACCAACACAGTATGTGTTTTTGTTTGTGTTAGGGTCACCCCCTTATCACCCAGCAAGATCATCCTCTTTGCTGCTCATCGTGCTCTACAAGTGTACCAACACTGCCTGGCCTACCCCTGGTGACGTGGAATGTTCGCCAACTCACGCCACGACGATCCCCTGTCGCGTCTTCGGTAGCACAAGAGGAAATGTCTGGACCCATTTACCATCCTGGGAGTGTACCATGGTCTTTTGTGTGAGACTAACTTAATAATCTGCCGTATACTTGCTGTGTCCTACAGTAGATACTTTATTGAGAAAAGGGCGCCAAGGGACGGCCCAATTATATACTAGGCCGGACATACGTAATGGCTCTAACGACACACATCACATATGCCGGCCCATACTGACTATCCGGTTAATTATATTAATAGGTCTAACACTCCCCCTGAATCAAAGTAAATTATTAAATTAACTGTAGGTCCCAATGCATCTATTCTGTGAAAATTATAAAAACACAGACTTAAAACATAATAATATTACTCACTCTTACCCTCACTCTCTCCAAGAGGTTATGTCGATGGTGGCTACCCGGCTTGCTAGGGCAAGTACGCATCAACTAGATTACATACAGGGCAGCTCGCCCTAGTCAAGCTAGGCCTGGTCGACGAGAAGATTAGATCCTACGCACCCCTACCCTATGTTGAGTAAGATTATGTATGTAACGCAAGTACGGTATGGTCACAATACACATATAATATTGATATATATATATGATCGCGTAAGTAACCATAATATATAAAAATAAGACATATGATAATGTATCCATCTGTACTGGTCTATCAACAGGTATGATCAACTTGAACTATATATTACTTATCTATCCGGTGGTATGAATTTATAAAGTTGACAGCGCTTCCCGTAGAGGCGTATAAAAAAGAACATAAAATAATATAATATATGAACAAAGACACGATATCTGCAATTATCGGCCTGTCTGGTATATCCGGCTGGTCTGACGTACTTCCGTGTTGTTCCACACTCCCGTGTGGCACGTTCACCGACCAGCCGGACTCCATGTCGGCTTCTTATAGATTTTATATATATAAGTGTATAGAGATAGAAGTTGAAGCGAAGCAGATAGAAGCGTGAACGGAACGAGCGAAAGGGACGAGATCTTCGTAGTATTTCAGGCTGGGAAACCGAGCGAAGTCATCACGGTTGGACAACCTGAAGTACCAATGTCTCAAAAAGAATGAGATCATCAGTAGTATTTCAGGTTGGGAAACCGGGTGAAGTCGTCACGGTTTGACAACCTCAAATACTAATATCTGGAATGAGCAATGGACACCGGTCCGGTCACTCGCCACCGGGCCTCGTCGGCACTCGTCTATTCGCTCACCTGTACAACTTATGTGTAATATGCGAGAAAATTATTGTATTACATACCCCGGGAATATAAACGAAGTCCACGATGATAATCCTTACTAATACGGGAATTGATCGAATTTTATCCTGAATTTAGTGCAATTCTCCCTACTAAGCACAACGGAGATTTTTCCAGCCAGGTAATTGAATTTGTCTACCGTAAAATGTATTTGGTGAATACATCTGCGATATTTTCCTCCGTAGGGGCCGGAATAGTTTGACCTTTCCTTCTCTCACGAGTTGCGCTAGAAGGTGGTATCGGACCTCTATGTGCTTGGTCCTAGCTTCCCCTAGTCCTCTCTCCGACAATAATATCGTTCCTTCGTTATCCTCGAAGAGAGGAGGCCTTCAAGATTTATTCCGATATCTCGTAAAGTTGGTTGTAATGCAAGAAGTTCTCTGACCGCCTCATTTGCTGAAATAGTCTCGGACTCTAATGTAGACTGGGCTATCACGGACTGCAGTTTAGAAAACCACGAAATTGGTGTCCCGTTGAATAAGTAAACGTATCCGGATCTTGATTTACGTGAGTTTTTATCCCCCGCAAAATCCGAGTCTACAAATCCGACTATCGGTTGTTCCGCAATACTTCTGTCTACATTAGCGAGAACTGGCACGCTGAACATGTCCATTCCGGGCATTACGTGTTTCCCAATGATGTCATCGATTGCGTTGGCCGCTGCGCAAGATTCCAGATTAGGTTTCCAAGATTCCGGAGTTTTAGGAACCGAGAAATTAGTTTCTAGCAACTTCCGTAAATTTCGATCTCCTCTTCTGAAAAATAACGCTCGTGGGGTCAGAAGCCACAAGAACATTCTGTGCACCGTAGCATAAGACATCCCCGGGTTAGGGACTTGGGACTTAGCTGCTATGCTTAAAGGGCATATGAGGAGTGGCCGGGTGTGAACAGCCAAAAAGATAAGCATCCCTATCAAGCATCTAAGATCATAACGTAATAGGCGATGGTCCTTCTTTAGGGGAGCGGGGTTATCAGAAGTGAATGGCGTTTTGGCCGGTATCTCCTTATTATAACCCAACTCCTCCAAGATCAACAACTCATACTTACGTTGATGCAGAGTAATCCCCTTTTCAGACTGGATGATCTTAATGTTTTTGAATTCGGTGGCTTTGCCTAGGTCCTTGCACCGGAATCCTCTCTTTTCGAACAACTTCACCATCTTGGTGTGCCTTTCTTGTGACGCAGCGTGACAGCCATCATCGACGTGAGAGGACACCAGTTGGGTAGTACTCCCATGCTTTACGAAAGAAGCCCTGTTTAGCGTGAGAGGCTTGAATTTGTGTTCGGCCCGGACAGTACGTCGTACCAAAGACGGCCTGCCTCCGGATGACTGTGTAGGGCCTTCTTCAGAAGCCAGACATAGTCCGCAGTCTGAAATTCGGCCGGCGGTTTGACATATATGTCATAGGGGAGATTCGCATGCAGATAGGCGGTCGTGAAATCAATCAGCCATAGGTCTATTCCGAAAAAGGCTGCATAGGCTACCATTAGCAAAATGGTCCTGTGCCGGGCTGTGGGAAGTCTTTCTGGGATTGTACTGAGCGTAAGCTTTCAGGAGGTCCCCTCGTAGAGTTATCCGGGCTTTATGGAATTCATCCGCAGTACCTTGTTGTTTTACCGTGTCTATCCATTTTATAGGAATGATTGGTGTGCCCGACATTTTCGCTTCGCTCACTTTTCGCCAAACAAATGCTTTTAGTTCTTTGAGCTGTTCGAATTCCTTCTGTCTAGCTTGCTTGCGGTCTTTTGGTTTTTGTACTACTGGGAATTCCGGGAATTTTTCACTCACGAGACAATACTCCGCCCGATTTTCCTCCCGTGCACATACCGCGACATGAGCTCTCGCCCTCTTTCCCGTGATAATGTTTTCACTCGAAATTTCCACCTGTTCGTGTGATTTCCATCCCGGTTATGTGTCGCTCTCTGCACCTCTACCCTCTTCCTCTCCCCCTCGACAGAAATACCGCTTCATTGATAGTTTGAGTTTCCTTACGATGCCATTGTCTGACTTTCCAAAGACATTCGGACTAACGGAACTTAAGAAAGGATACTTTCCGCACTTCTTCAACACAGACAAGAACAAAAACTATGTTGGGCTCATGCCACACAAGAAACATTACGGCTACGACACTATGCGAGGAGATAAGAGAAAGGAGTTTTTAGAATGGTATGAACAACAAGTTAATAATCACAACCACTTTGATATGGCGAAGGAAATCGCTGAGTATTGTCATAGCGATGTTGATATACTTAGAAAGGGCTGTATAGATTTTAGAAAGCAGTTTCTTGAATTCGGTATTGACCCTTTTCAATATACAACTATTGCGAGTTGTGTTATGGCTCTGTATCGTGCTAAGTTTATGCCTGTTAATTCAATTGCGGTATTGAAAGCGGAAAAACAAAACAGGATGGCTTCAAGGGCTTGTGTTGAATGGTTAGCCTACAGAAGCAGACTAGACAAAACCGATATTAAACACGCATTCAACGGAGGTGAAAAAATGTTTCAACTCGGGCAATCTCGTGTGTGTATAGATGGCTGGGATGAGAAAAACAAAACCGCTTATGAGTTTTACGGGTGTCATTGGCACGGCTGTCAGAAGTGTTGGAACGGCAATGCAATGAATGCCAAGAAAAATAAGACTATGGGTGAACTATACAAGGAAACAATGAGAAGAGAAAAACAACTGAGCCAACAGGTAAAAGTAATAAGTGTCTGGGAATGTGATTGGAGCCTGATGAAAACCAGTGAAAGACTGGCCGAGGATACCAACGAACGAATTATGGAACAAGAAGGATTAAACCCACGAGAAGCAATGTTTGGAGGTAGAACGAATGCTCTAACATTGTATTGGAAATCACGACACAGCGACGAATACGCGAAATACATTGACATATGCTCACTCTATCCGACCGTTATGTATTATGACCTTTACCCTAGCGGGCACCACGAAATCATCAGACCAAATGATGATGTGGAACGAAAAGATATGCGAAACAAAATCATAAAAAAGGAATACTTTGGAGTGGCTAAGGTTAAGATGCTACCGCCGAGAGGATTACTACACCCAGTCTTACCAAAAGCGGACAGAGGCAAGATGATGTATTACTTATGCGATAAGTGCGGGATGACTGAGCACCACGGAGAATGCAAGCACACCGACAATGAGCGGGCAATAACAGGAACTTGGGCAACTCCAGAAATTTACAAGGCCTTAGATAAAGGGTATAAGTTAATGAAAGTATATGAAGTATGGCACTGGAAAGAACAGAGCAGTAGCCTATTCAAAGAATACATAAAGACATTCTTGAAGGTTAAGCAGGAATCAAGTGGATATCCAGCAGGATGCAATACGGCCGAGGAAAAACAAAACTACATAAGCAGTATGGAAATCAAAATGGGTGTTAAGATGGATGAAAACAAAATAGAAGAAAACTCAGGTCGCCGTGCGGTGGCTAAGTTGTGCTTGAACTCCTTGTGGGGTAAGTTTGGAGAGAAGCAGAACAAAAAACAAAACAAAATGATAAGGGATAAGGAAACCCTATACAAACTAATGAACGATAAATCAGTTGATAACATAAATATTAACATAATCAACGACGAAATAATAGAGGCCAGTTATGATTTAAAACAAGATGCAGTCAGCGACCCGATTAAGACAAATATTGTAGTTGCTCTATTTACTACCTGCCACGCAAGAATGAGGCTTTATGAGATGATGGACAGACTAGGCAGGAGAATTCTATACCACGATACGGATAGTGTAATATATACCACAGACCTGACGAAAGGCGAAGATGATGTAAAGACGGGCAAACTACTCGGGGACTGGACGGATGAATTAAAGGGAGCCAAGATAAAGACCTTCGTTGGAGGCGGGGCAAAGTGCTACGGATACTTATTAGATAACGGCAAAGCCAGTATGAAAGTGAAGGGCTTCAGTATGAATTACGAGACGAAGAAGGCCTTAAACTTACCTAATATGTTAAGTGTAATCAGTTGCGGGCTTGGTATTAAAAACACTGAATTATTTGAGAAGGGTAAAAATGAACTGGCGGACTTGTTAGAGACTGAGGAAGAATTAAGGATTGCTAAGCGAATTGAGAAGTCTGGAAAAGTTGTTATAGTAGAGAATAACAAGATAACACGGGACAAACAAAAGAAAAGAATAACAAGCGAATACTTAGAAAAGATATTTAGTTTTACATATACGAAAAGACAAGTTATCGGAATTGTAGAGAATGCGATTGAAACACGGCCGTTTGGATATTAATGATGTTTAGTATAGCAAAAACAATATAGGTTTTTGGGTTATGGAGTTAAACTTCATAATTTTTTTTATTTATTTATTTTTTCTATAAAATATATACCATATACTATACTATGACCACCCTCACCAGACTATGCGAGAAGTTTGAGAAACTCTCTATTGAAAATAAAAAAGGAACATTTTCTCTTACCGATGTTAAAAAGATAATTACTGACGAAATCCAAATGATTGAAAATGCGAGGGTTGGCAAGCCAAAGGATACTTTTCCATTTGGTAAGTATAAAGGTAAGAAAATTCAAGATATAGCGGTTATTGATAAGCCATACCTTGAATGGGTTATGAAACAGCCTTGGTTTGAGAAATTTACCGACATTAAAAGTGAAGTAAAAAAATACATTTAATAAAAATTATTTTGTAGTATATATATCAATGACAGACCTAAGCACCAAGCAGGACTACTTGAATGAAATTGAAAAATGGAACATTGACAGCGAAGTTAAGAAACCCACTATTAAATGGACTAAACCCGACATTGTTTCTTTCTATGAGCAATATAAACCCAATGTTGGGATTTCCAACATAGATGATAATGTGAAAGTAGTTATTCCTTTAGAAAACGTGTTGGACGAAGAGCCGAGCACACCTTTTTGAATTAGAAAGTTTGAACCGCTGTGGCTTGATTTCCAGTTCGTGCCATCAAAATAAGCATCAAAACTTAAATTAACATTGTCGTGTGCCCAATTCAATAATTGAAATGTTGGATAAGCATCCGCCGTTGTTATTGCCTGTATGTGTGCTCCTGCGACATTACTCGCCGTCCCGTATATTTCTAAACCACCTGTTGATCCCACTCCCTTTGTTGAGTTGCCTATGATTATCGGCTTACCTAGTGCTGTTGTTATTTTATCGCTCGTTGTTAATGTTGTTGTTGATACACCCGCACTAGCCGTTAGTAAGCCCGTTGTGCTACTAATGTCCATCGCTACATTAAACGATACATTATTCCCCACCGTTGCTCCTGATTTGTAATAGAAAATAAGATTAGTGCTTTTTTGTATTAAAAAGTTAGATGTCGCAGAAGATGATTTCCATGCCCCTCCCGACACATAAGCATCAAAACCTAACGTAATATCATTATGAGCATAATTCCACATTTGAAAAACTGGATGAGTGTCTGTTGATACAATGGCTTGTATATGTGGTCCCGCGGGGTCGCTTGCTGTTCCATATAACTCTAATCCGCCAGTTGCTCCTACTCCTTTCGTTGTACTGCCTATGATTATTGGTTTGCCTGATGCTGTTGTTATTTTGTCGCTCGCCGTTAAAGTTGTTGTAGTCATACCAGCAGTTGCCGTTAATGTAGTTCCAGTTATTGTTCCGCCACTTGTTATGTTGTTGCTGTTCATATCCAAAGCACCATAAAATCGCATACCGCCAGCATTGTTAAAACGGACAATGTCAGACGAAGCACTTTTATTATCCAAAAGTTTTGAAATATAAAGTCCTGCTCCTTTTACATCAGATGCTACATTCGTGAATACATAACCTCGTTGGTTCGCGGTTCCACTTGTAGCGGTATTTAGAGTAAATAAGAAATACTGATAATCTCCTGATGTCTGTGAAAAGAATATATCTCCTCCATTTTGGTTCAATATCCTCGCCCCATTATATGTTATATTTCCACCATTAGTGATAGTTTGATTATTCAAATCAGCATTGTTCGTTAAAGTTAGATATTTTATCGTAGTGCTCGCCCCGTTGAATGTTTTACTTCCTGTTATGGTTTGGTCTGTTGTTAGTTTTACATTTTGTCCGTCCAATGTGTCCGCATACCCTTTTGTCGCTCCGTCTGTTGATAATGTCGGAGTTCCAAGGTTGGCTATTTTGCTACTATTACAATCTAGCCCCGAAGCATTTACCCAACCGACTATCGCTCCATCAATAACGAAACTTACCTTTTTGGCATTTATTTCAAAGTTATAATTTACACCAGTGCCCATATCAAGGCATCCGATAGTTCCTATATTGGCTGTGGAGTTAAAAACCACGAATGTTCCTTTTGTTGTCGCATTCGTTGAATTTCCTGTTATTTCAAGGGCACTGCTAAATGTCTTAATTCCTGCTATGGTTTGGTTTCCTGTTAGTTTCACATTTTGCCCGTCTTTTGTATCAACATAACTTTTATTTGCTCCGTCCGTTGTTGCTGTTGGTGTGGCTAAGTTTGTTATTTTGTTGTTATTCAAAGATAGTGTAGTGCCAGTTGCGGTTATAATTAAAGTATTACCTGAATATAACTCAACATACGAACCAGTTATTTGTATCGGATACCAACTCGCAGTTGCTATTTTTTGTGCGGCAATCATTCCTATATTTGTCGCTGTATCAAAGGCAACACCGATACCATCAAAAGCGGTTGGAGCAGTAGCACCTCGCACTTCTATTGTTGAAGTAAATTTTTTATTCCCTGCTATGGTTTGGTCTCCTGTTAGTTTAACGACAGAAGTGTCAAGAGTAGAAACATCAACACCATCAACAAGATTAACATTTGTTATACTTTGGCTTTTCATATCAATCCCCGCACTAGCATTTATTATGTTGCTGAATGTTTTGGTTCCTGCTATGGTTTGGTCTCCTGTTAGTTTGACGACTGCGGTATCAAGAGCCGAAACATCAATACCATCAACCAAATTTACATTTGTTATTGAAAATCCACCCATATTTAAACTACCCGTCATAGCCGTTGTCCCGTCCTTTGCTAGTTTCGTATCGGTATATGCTTTTGTTGAAGCATCGCCGTCGTAGAATGGTGCGGGCAATCCGCTGATTGCTGTCGTGCTGTTAAAATTTAAAACATTATTTGTCAATGTCATTCCACCACCTGTTGTTGGAGCAAAAAGTATAGAAGAACCGACAATAGTTAGTGGATAGCCCGTGGCTCCACCCGCATCCGACGAATAGATAGAGCCCATATTATTGTTGTAATTAAAGAATAACTTGCCAGTGTTTAATGGATTTGAGTCTTTTATGGCCAAATAAGTAGTAAATATTTTGTTTCCTGTTATGGTTTGGTCTCCCGTTAGTTTAACGACTGCGGTATCAAGAGCCGAAACATCAACACCATCAACATTACCGACATTTGCTACATTAAAACCCCCCATATTTAAATCTCCAAACATCATAGCGAGACCATCCAATCTTAGAAAAGGTGAAGCAACATTTCTCCATTGCCCCGTGCTATAAATGAGTAGTTGGTTATCGGCGGGTGTGCCTGTAATTATCACATCGCTGTGTGTGTTAATTGAGCCGTCCGCGGACACTTTCGCATTGTTCGCTATGTGCTCTGTTATCCAATCATCAACATCTTTTGTATTTAGTAAATTAACTCCCGTTATGTTCAAATATCCGCCCATACTAATATTGCCGAATTCATCAACATTTATCGGAAAGGTTTTATTTACCCAGTTTATTGAGTTATATGTTAGATAACTATTCATCGCTATTGGTGCTGTTATGACTACATCAGAGAGTGTATCAATTGAGCCGATTGTTGTATTTCTCCATTTACCATCTACATCATTATATGTTAAGTATTGCCCGACCGCTGGTGCGGATATGTTTGTGTCTATGAGATTGTATAAACTGGTTTGGTGCGGATTGGAAGTATTGCTTCTGTGTTGAGTTGAGGCTTTAACTTCGTCGTTGTCCCTTACTCGTTGCTCTGTATAGTATAAATTTTTTCCTTCTTTGACATCTGTTGTTGATTTTAGAGCGAGCCGTGTATCAAAGCGGTTATCAGTGAAATAAAGATTTACGGGTTCGGCATCTTCTGGCACTCTGTCTGTGTTTAAACCAATAATATTTGTGTTGGTAAGGTCTAAATTTTTTATGTCTAGACTATCAACGGCGATTTCTGACAAGCCCAAGAGTGATTTATATTGCGACATATTATATTAATAATTATTAAAAAATACTAAAATATATTAATCTTAGTATAGAATGCCGTCCGCAGAAGCAAGTCGTAAGAATTGGGGTAAGGCTGTGGAAAGTATTAAGAGTAAAAAGCAACATAAGGTTGAAATAGCGAAAGAGAAATTAGCAAAATGTAGAAATGCTTATGTTGGTGATGATGAAGAGATGGAGGAAAAGATAAACCGCATGGCCGAAATGGGTGTTGCTAGTGATATCATTAATGGAAAAGACCAAGATGATACACCAGAAGAAAGCAGTGAGAGTGATGAGGAATGTGATTTTACCGACATTATCGCTGAAAAGATGGCTAAGATGAAAATTAAAAGAGCGAAGGTAGAAACTAAGAGAACAAAGAAAAAGACTATTAAAAAAACTGAGCCTGAGCCTGAGCCTGATGAGAGCGAAAGCGAAAGTGAAGAAAGTGAAGAAGAACCTGTAAAGAAAAGTAAGGGTAAAAAGTCAAGCAGTGTAAGTGTAAAAGTATATAATCAATCTTCTGGTGGTGCTAAGAAAGAAAAAAATAATGATATTGAAAAATGTTTCTTAAAATTTTGATAATATAGAATCTTTGTTTTTGACCACTTCAAAAACAAAAACATGGACAATAAGCACACAAATCAGCAACAACAACAAGAAACTCCTGAGCAGACTGAGAGAAAAGAAAAACTTGAAGAAGTGGCAGAGATACATTTTCAATCAAAGCCCGCTAAGATATGGAACACAATAACATCACCAGAAGCAAAACCACTAAGTCAAGTATTTATTGATTTAATGGATATGTCAAAGGTTGCGACAAAGAAAGGTAATGCTAACTATAATTTTGGATTAGTTGCTATAGATGTCTATAGCCGTCGTGGGTGGATTGAACCAATTAAAAATAAAACTACAGGCTATGTTTTGGAAGGGTTAAAAAAATATTTACTAAAAAAGTTCCTGAAAGAATTACTTCAGATAATGGCGGTGAGTTTAAGGGACAAGTCAGTGAATATTTCAGACAAAATAATATTGAACATAGAACTGTCCAAGTAGGCGATCACAGAACAATGGGCATAATTGATAGGTTTATTAGAACAATACGAAATGAATTAAACTTGATATGGGAATTTAATGAAAATTTTCAATGGGTTCCTATTATTCATGAGGTTGTTGATGCTTATAATAAAACATATCATACAACAATAAAGGCTGTACCAATTAATGTTTTTGAAGGAACCGAAAAAAACACTCAGGAAATCTACAGAAATCCTTTAATTAATGAATTCCCTAAAGGAACTAGAGTAAGAAAGGAATTAGAAAGAACTATTTTTTCTAAAGGGGACAAGCAATTCAGTAAAACTATATTCAAGGTTAAGGGCCGGAAAGGCTTCAAAGTTATCATATCAGAAGAAGACTTAGTAAGACCGTCAGAATTATTAAAGACTAATGTTGAAGAGCACCATGAAGAAGAAGAACCGGCAGAGCAGTTGGCTGATAAAGTTAAAGAATTGACTAAACAGAAAAAAAATATTAATTTATTAAAATCATTAGAGATTAAACCGGAGAACATACGGACAAGTAAGAGAGAAAGGAAGGCTAAAGAAATATTAGACCTTTAATTACGAACAAACCTTGCCTTGTAAATAGTTTTTACGACTCTGCCGAAATGAGTTACGAGATCGGCCACATTTGGCCACGACCTTGCCATTATTGCTTGAGTTCCTCCATCTTGAATCAACACAATTACGTAGTAATTCATCACCTCAGGAAGGGTGCGAAAACCCCACAACACAACTGGAATAGAATTCGGCACTGCATTGGCATAAAATTCTGCCTCGCCAGCATTTCGGTCAATTATGACATGAAAATCATCCAACCGAACAACAGCAACTCCACTTCCCTGTCTCCTCCCTCTTTTTTTCGCTCCTTTTTTGCTACCCCTAGGCCTTATTGAAGCTGGCATATCATCTTCAATCTGTACATCATCAACTCCTTGTGCAAGTTCCTAATGAGACATACAATGAAAAACAAACGACAGAAAGAGTTTATTACCTCAACAGCAGGATCTGCATCTTGTTCCCCCTCCTTTTACAAACACACATTCTCATAAAGAGGAAACATAAAGCACACTTACTTTGTCGTCGTCTTTCTCATCTGACATTGCACCTACAGCAACATAAACATCAAGGGGTTCGTTCTTTTTGCAAAAGCACTTTTTGCTTTCTGAGAAAGACCAAGAATGTGAAAAAAGCACGAGGTTGTTTTTTTTGGTGGTGCTGAGTATTTTAAGCGAATTCACACAGGAAAAAGTGGCAACGATTGAAAATGGAAGGAAAAAATTCGCAGTGAAGGAAAAAGTGGTAATACTTGATGGCTTTTTACAAACCAGATACGAAAAAATGAGGCGGAGTGGCATTTTGAACACATTGAAGTTTTACCAGAGCCTTATGTTGCGACGATGCGACGATGCGACGATGCGTTGTCGCATAATCGCAAAATTTCGTAATGAGTGAAAGCCTTATCACGAAGGAACAGAGAACAAAAGAAGACTGGCTGGAAATTTTTGAAGCAAGTAAAATAGGGAAAGATAGATTGAAGAAAGATAAAATAATTACAGAAGAAAGAGTAAATAAAATTGACAGAGAAATTGATTTACTTGTTGAAAAAAAACAGCCAGACTTGGTAAAGTTGTCCGCAATTAATGTCGTGCTCAAGAGGTTAGAAAAGGAAAACAAAATCATTGAAAAGGACAGATTGGTGAAACAAAAGAGAAGAATTAAACAAATAAAAAAAGAAAAAGAACTGAAAGCATTTTATAGTTGGCGGAAAGAATTCAGAAATGAATACGGACTTGCCATACAAGATAAAATTTTTGCTGGCATTGATGAAGAGGGGCTGTCATTCAATAAAGCCCTCATCAAATACCTCGCATATGACGAAGAGAACAACAAAAATGTAATGGAAGTCTCAAGTGTAAATGATTTGTTCAATGCTGTCCGAAACAATATTCCCTTGTAGAGTAGTGGTCATAACCACTATTTGAAAAACTCCTTTTGCACATAGGAGTATAAACTAGTGTGTATTTCTATTTCAACAAAAAAGAAAAACAAAACAAAAATGGGCGAAAGCCCTCCTGCTTGCAATGAAATTTACTTATGCCATACTTGTGTGTGGCAGGTTGGAGAATTGCTTGCAATCTACGACAAGACTGCGAAAAAGGTAATTTAATGATAATAATAAGACGACGAACAGGAGAGCCGATAGAGCCGTTTCGTCGCTTAGTCTGTATGTATCCAAAGTGTGCCAAAGTGGCACCCTATACTACTTTTCTGCTGGTAGAAAAGGGGCAAGAACTAGTAGATGAGGGGTGTTGCAGAAGGTGTTTTCATAAAAATCGCCCATGACACAGAAAATCAGCCAGCACTACTTTATTTTTGCGTCTGCGAGTCCGAAAAAAAGCTTCACATAATAATAACGACTTTAGACACATTTAAGCACACAGCAGCTTTCCATAAACCTCCCCACGTGCATTACACAACAAAAACAACAGGGCAGCCATACTATACTCGAATATTCACTTGAAAAAAGGGTGCTGAACGCTGGGTGATACTTGAAAAAAGGGTGGCGAAGGTCTATTTCTTCAGGGCATGTTTTTTTTCAGCCATTGTCAAAGCAGTTTTGGGCTGTCGAGAAAAACAGAGGGTACTTGAGAAAAGGCCGAAAGGGAAATCTGCTCTCCAAAAAAAAAATTGTCCTGAGCCAAAAACAGTGTTTTTTTTTGGCAGAATCATAATCGTGGCCGCAGGATTCCAAATTTGAAGTACGGTTCGGAATTGCCCAAGGAGGCATTTCCGGACTAAGAACTTGAAAAATGATTAGCCCGAAATAGTTTTGAGGCACTGGTGACACTTGACACACACATTGGATCCGCCGGATTAGCATTTATGCATAATAGATTCACATTCAACTCAGCCCAAACCGGTTTTTTCATTTTTTTTTGAAAAAATCACAGCTGAAAAGGCAATTTGGGACTTTTATGCATAAAAGTCTCATATTCAAACTGGACTTAGACAGCTTTTCATGACCTCTGAAAATGCATGTTTTTCAGATCCTTAAGCGCGATTACCTTTCCACACTGAGATCTCATTTCAAGACCCTCGCACAACAGCTGGAGGGCCAGCCACATCGACCTCCACATGACGAGATCGTTCAAGGCGACCTAAAACTGCGCAAAAGTTCTACAAGTACTGTACCCAAACCTTTGTTGAGCAATCTTGAAATGAAAAAATTGTTTGGACAGGCGACTTTTTGGGGTTTGGATTCGAGGCCTGGCTGAAAACGTTTGCTCCAGAGCGACTTCACCGCTACTGGGAAAAGATGGCGTCAGTCCAAGACGGTAAAGGGGGTACTCGGAAGTTGGACGAAATCCAGGCAAGGCATCTGATCGCAGAAGGGAAACACTTGTTTGCTTCGTTCTTTGTTTTCACGGTGTTTCAGCAAGGACGACGTTTTGCGCAATGGGAGTAGGATCTGTGTCTCGAACTAAACGTGGTCTCAGCAGAGAAGGGATCGATGTTCTCTCTTCTGCAGGAAGAATTCATCCTTTGCGAAGCTTCGATCTGCACAGAAGCAAACGACTTGAAACTGTGATGGAAAGAATCAGGTCAAGACTTGAACTCACACATAAAAACTTCTACACTTTGTTAAACACATTTTTGTCACACACCGAAATTGTTGCCTTAACAGTCTTTGCTTTAAGATCAGTTCGTGGGGGGTTTTCAAGAAGTCACCAGACAACAACTGCATTTTACACTGTTAAACGAAATGTTTTCAGTGGAAGGGTAGACATTTTCACACAAAACCGAACGAGCCTGAAAAAAGCTTGTAGGGCCAAACCGGACATGTGACTTTTATGCATAAAATCTCAAAGTGTGAAAAGTCCATTTTGGAACAGTTAAAATTTAAAACGTCTGCAGTTCTCTGCAAGAGCCTTTCTGAATCAGGTGCCACCGGTTCCTGGAACCGGTCAGCACTTTTATGCATACAAGTGCTGAGGGAAATTGGGCTCGGGCGTAAAAAGTGGACCCCAATTGGAAAATCCAAAAAAACGTGAAAAAGGCATCCGAGCCGATCCGAACATGGAACTTTTATGCATAAAGTGCCAACTGCAAACGGTCCAGACCTGTCTGAACCGAACAGTTTGGTTTTCATGAATCGTGGTGTGTTTGGTTTCTTTCAAAAGTGGCGTGAAACATGTTGAAACCACTCTTGATGTGCATGAAGATGCTAGTTCAGAAACAGCCACGACAGATTTCAGGGTTACTTCAGTAGAGCATGCAAGTGTCTTGAGAGGTGACAAGAAGGAATTTTAAGGCATGCATTTGTTTTTCAATGTTTCCCTTTTTAAAACTTCCCTCAGTACAAAAACAGAAACTGAGTAAGCCAGCATCACTGCACCTGTAAACATGCTGCTGTGCTAGGCAAAACGAAGCCCGTACTGACGTGATCTGGTCTACTTGGTTCGACAACTTTGCAACGAGTCTGAAGTTTCGCAATGTTGGTGTTCCCAATTTGGGAGTGAGCCCGTACAACAACGGACTTTGGACGGTTGTGGGTGTAATTCAATCGCAGCGGTTGCAGCCTCCCAGCTTAATGTGGAATGACTGCAAGACAAACGCAATTCCAGATGATCTTTTTCAGCAGGCTTGACAGAGCTTACACGAAGTAACATGCACGAGTTGCAAACCAGGAATCCTGACTTTTTGCAATTTTTTCAACACTCTGCTTCCAGGGAATCAGACAGAATTCCGCTCAGGTTGCCCGTCAGTCTTTCCACCGACAACGACCCTGCGAATAAGGGGACTGTTTTCTTCGGTGTGCGGTTGTAAGACCGAAACATCACATCCAATGATGCTTTGATTCGTTTCAAAAAATGTTAAAACTTGCAGCGGATCAAAGACAGGAGGAACAGCCCCGTTACAAGCTACACGGTCGATTCCAACATTTACAAAGAATTCTCAAGGTGTGTTTTTTCTAGTTGTGACGAAGTTGTGCAAGAACAGCTTTTGTGCATGTGCGGTTTTTGCAGGCAATGTTGGACTTGAGCGGAGGCTTTGCTCACCTGAAGTCCTGGATGTGTGTGTTTCTCTGGCACTGGCATGTGCACAAGTTCTTGTGCATTTGATTTGGCGTGAGTTCAAGCGCCAAGTGTTCGGCCCGTTTTGGCATGCACTGTTTCCTGACAAAAAATTCCGCATCAAGCCCCGGCTGAAGACAATCACTGCAATCATGGCTTACCTGCGACTAGCTTACCCTCACATGAGAAAGGACATTCAGGACAGCTCTGACAATGCGGCCCTTCCAGAAGAAGCCCGGAAAGCATTTCGAAGTCTTTTGACGTTGTTTGAGTGGTTCATGCCCGTAGTAAGTCTTTGGCACACTACGGGGACAAAGAAATCTTGACATGGAAAAAAATCTTGACTGGCGGCCTAAAAATCTTGAAAACGTAAAAAAAATCTTGAAAATCTAAAAATGTCTATAAGCCGGTTAATTATCTTAAAATCTAGATTTCAATCTATGATTTCAAGATTTTTATCTCGAATCAAGATTTCTTTAAAGGCAAGATTTCTACTAAAAGTCAAGATTTTTATCTTGACGTCAAGATTTTTTATCTTGAAACCAAGATCTATTATCTTGAAACCAAGATCTATTATCTTGAAATCAAGATCTAAAATCTTGAATTCAATATCTAAATCTTGAAATCAAGATTTATTTTTTCCGATATATCTTGACGTCAAGATGTCTATCTTGACGTCAAGATTTATATCTTGATTTTCAGACTTAATATGTGATTTTAAGATTTATATCTCGCTGTCAAGATTTGTTTTCCCCCAATATATCTTGACGTCAAGATTTTAATTTTGTAATCAAGGATTTTATCTTGTTTTTCAAAATTTTATCTTGCTGTCCTAGATAAAATCTTTAAAACCGTCGTTTCTATACCGGTTCTGCCTGTAATAGATCTAACAAAGTCGAATTCAATTCGATAAAGTTTAATTTAATTGGACAGAGTCGCAGTCATGCACGACGAAGTAGTTTCGTGTCATTATTAATAGAAAAAATTGATTATTCACATTAATTCAATTGAAAACTAATTACACGTTTGTTTTCTTTTGCATACTTTCTAACTATCTCCCAACTTTCTCTTCGTAAACGTCTACTACCACTTGCTGTCTCAAGGGGAAAGCAGCCATCCTCAAAGACCTCTATACTATTCTGTAAATAACTCTCATCTACCTCGGCAGTGTAAGGGTTTGCACTCTCATAGCCCTTGTTGAATAAAATTACTGGCCCCCCTGCCCTAATATCTACGTTAAATATGTATGCTAAATGTAGTACCGGCGGCTCTTTAGGAATTGGCCGTCCTTGAAATCTGGATGTCCTAAAAATTGAACTACATGACTTGTTGAATACGTAAAGCCCTTCCTTGTGGTAAGGTGGGGCTTTAAGTATTAAACAAAGTACATGCAGTTCCATCCGTCAACCTTCGTCAACAAGAACATACGTCCTAGATCCCATTTGCCAAACCTAACCACACACATGTACACAAAACATATACCATCTACGCACACACTCAAGCAACATGGGAGCCAAGGGGGGGGGGGGGGGTTGGAGTAGAGTACCTACGCAGTCTTCTGCCTCTTCTTTTTCTTGTTCTTCTTCACTGCCGCTTTTTCCTCTTCCTCTTCCTCTTCCTCTTCCTCTTCTTCATACCCAGGGGCGTCTGGAGTTCGGGGGCGCTCGCTCCATTCGCCATACACAGTGGCGCTTGGAGGAAAATACTGAGAGATAAGAGTGGGGAGCCTGCCTGTGTTGTCGTCAGTCCATTCCTCCGGCAACATATACGATACGCGGGACTTCAGCCCCGCCCGAAACGAGGCAATCTTGAAAATCATGATTACTCTCTTCCTACTCTTCCAGTACTCGATAAGGTTGGGAATGTTAATCTCCTTCACCGCCACTTTGTTAAGCGCATCCTTTTTCCCGTCAAACTTCCTAGCTAAATTTGGATGAGGAGAAACTCCAACCACGGTACGGGGTCAGAACGGCCAGCCAGATGGGTTAGTTGCTCTAGCTTTAGCAACTCTTATCGCCCCTGAGGCAACCTACGAAGGTCCGCCGTTTAACAAAGACAAAACAGGGTTCACTGTTCCCCCCTGGTTGGTGTACGTTGAGGTGATGTCAAGGCGCATTTCGGTTGCATTGCCGCTGAATCACAAAGCTCCTCCCTGTAAAAAAGTGACACATTTCTCCCCGTCAGCTTGTTTACTTTCCATGCGAAACTCCACTTATGGTTCATCGGGCGCTTCTCATCATCGTGAGAGCGCTTCACCGATAGACGCGCGAACCAAACTCTCCGGTGCCCGGAAGCCACAAGAGCGGCAGAATTTATCCCCAATGGCAAGCAAGGCCGAACAACCCTCGTTAACACATTCCACAATGCCACTTGGGTCACTGTGGACCGGCAGAGGCTCCCCACTCTCGTCCTAGATGCGTGCCATCATGCACTTGCCACACCTGCGTATGTTTATCTGCCGCCATCCCGGAGTGCATCGGCACTTCCAATATGCCGGCACCCCCCCCCCCCCTTGTACATTAGGACAGGCCCAATTGCACCCACAACCACTGGCAACATTTCCTCGGCAAAATCTGGGGTCGAACTCTTACTCTTACTGGGCTTCACTTTGTTGTTCGCACCCAGCGCCTCCTTCATGTGTTTCCAGTGTTGCTGCAGCACTAGCATGAGCCGGTACTGGTCATGCCGCTTCTTGAAAGCTATACAAACACAGAATCCAAACATTGCATTCGTTCAAGCACACAACAACAATAAAAATAATAACAATGGCAATAATAACAAAAAAAATAACAACATTAATAATAACAAGAATAATAACAACAAGAATAATAACAATAATAATAACAATAATAATAATAACAATAATAATAATAATATTAATAATAATAATAATAATAATAATATACCGAAATCAACGTTGTATCCTGTAGGATCAGGATTTTGAAGCAAGTCTTGCAACCATGCCACCATATACTTGCGCACCTGTGCAATAATACAATAATGACATTATATATACAAACACAACGCACTGTGCTGCCCGTACCGGACCATACGGGCCTTCCGGACAGAACGCATCGTCTTGCTTTTCTTGCTGTTCGGCTTCTGCGGCCTGCTCCTGACATCGCACACAACAAAATAATACTAATAATAATAGCAATAACAATAATAATAATAATAATAGTAATAATAATAATAATAATAATAATGTATCTCCTGCCAATTGCTGAGCCAAAAGGCCATGTGCATCCAGTCCTCCATTCCATAAGGAAAGTCTCCACACCAATCGGTGGAATAAAGGAAGTGACGGCATAGAACATTACTCTAGGAGCTTTATACCAATCAGCCAATGGAAAGGGACCGATGGCCTATGTACTCCCTAATAATAATAATAATAATAATAATAATAATAATAATAGTAATAGTAATAATAATAATAATAATAATGATAGCAATAAAAATAATAGTAATAATAATGATAATAATAATAATGATAATAATAATAATAATAATAATAGTGCTTCTCTGTCAATGGCTGATGCATTTCTGCACATGCGCCTCCATCGTCTCACCCGTGAGGGGAGTACGAAGATTTGACGATAAGCTCTAATGACACCCCCGCAAGGGCAGTTCCAACACTTCCAGACGGGCCGGTATGTTCAATGAAAATACTGGTCCAGACGGATCGGTATGTTCAATGAAAATACTGGTGGCACCGACGGGAATCGAACTGGCGACAGGGCCCAGATGGTAGAACTTGACCACTGGGCTATCACGGTGTCCATAATAATAATAATAATAATAATAATA
>WBZZ01003781.1:17500-27500 GCA_019918135.1 Paulinella micropora | reverse complement strand
GATTGTACCAATATTAATGACAACGCAGAGATCAACCACAGGAAGGCAGAGCTTGCTGTACCTAGACAGTAGAACTTCTCCTGCTAAGTAGCGGGCATGTCAGCTGCGAAACGCGTTATTTGCGAGAATGGAGGATGGATGCGGACATTGTGGGGGCAAAACATTGCCAAAAACACTCGCATCTGGAGGGATGTATTTCCCGAAGAAACAACAGTGTTTGCAAGTGAAGCATTAGCTAGGGCATCGCAACCTGCAGATAGTAAAGCGTATGAACCCCGGGAAGTGTTTTATTTGGGCAAAGTATCATGGGTAAATGCATGTGTTGCCTTGCGTGACGGGTGCTTGACCCAGATGGCTAGCATCCCCGACTCACCAGGCCAGGAGTTCAATGCAAAGCTACGTTGGGATTATGCCCGGCAAGCCATGACACTGTGGAGCGTGCGGGACATAATATACGGCCCAGTGATTGTCTCTAGTAACGGCTATGGTACAAACCGGCTGGTTCGGAAAAATATTCGCAACATGGCAAAAGTTGTGTATCATTGATGTTTTCATTTCATATTGTTCGGTACAGCGTATACTGTATTCATTAAATTTTAATGTCTGGTAGGTTGCAATTGTTATTGCAGCAGCTTGCACGTATTGAGCAACAACGTGTCCGCAATTGACACAGGTGCAAGCCCGTACGAAAGTGTTAGTGACAACCTTAACGTTAAAGAGACGAAGATAGGATGAAATTAAATCCTGACGACAAGATTAAATCTTTGAAACAAGATCAAATCCTTGTTGAACAAAATTAAATCTCTCCGGAAAAGATTAAAAACTTGACACAAGATTAAATCCTGACTGATCAGATGAGATCCTCACCAACAAGGTTAAACCTTGAATAGCAAGATTAAATCCTTTGTACAAGATTGAATACTGTGTAAAAAAGATTAAATCCTTACTTACAAGACTAAATACTGACGTTACAGTAAAAATCCTGAAAACAAGATATTTTAAGACTTGCACTACATGAGATGACAGCTTACACCTTGTGATGTGTCCTGATGTGCAGGTAGGAACATAACAGCTGAGTCTCAGCAACCATGACAGATTTATGTCATTGCGGTACGTGCCAAGGAAGAATCATTCAAACTAGGCGGACGATACGAAACCACATGGGGAAGGGTAGTACTAGTGACAGAGGCGGAACACATTACACTGCCTCTCAGTTCAGGAGAAAAGGGACAAAACATCGTCCAAGCAAGCGCATGAAAGTGAACAACGTGCACATTTCCCGGGATCATGCTGAAGCGCCCGAGGAAGCCGCGCCGTCTGCTTCAGAAGCAGTGGAAGAGAAAACGGCTAGCAGCAGCGACGTATTTGTGGATGATGATCCGGAGTTCAGGAGCAACTTTGCAGTACCGCTTGCTCAAGAGGCAGAAGCACGGGACAGATCTGACAACAGTGAATGGGATGAAGTGGAAGCTAACTTTCCCGGGCGGAGGTTACGTTTGGATTCAGTGCTTTACCTTCTGGTGGAGCATGCTAGCGCACATAACCTATCCCGCAAGTGCATGCAAGGATTAGTGGACATCATAAATTTAATTGTTCTGGATGGAGGTGCGGCCGCTGCTGTTATTCCGAGGTGGGATACGATCGACAAACGCGTTCGGCGCGAAGGCCAGCAAGCAGTGAAGTACTATTACGTGTGTCCGTGGGAATGTGACTCTGGTTGTATGGAAATGAAAGACTCAACTGATTTTCCTACTTTTTGTACCTCGTGCGGCAAACGTAATAAACTGACACCAACGGAAAGCAAGCAGTTTACCTTGCGGCATTTCGACCTGGGGATACAGTTGCGCGCGATCCTGAAGCACCCAGGTCCACGCTTGAAAAGCAGTCAATAGTACATGTCACTCACAGAAAATCTTGTACTATGTTGGCAGATGTGGCGCCCTATGTGCAATGGGCAGAAAGATTTTCAGCCGCGCAGATTGCATTGCATGATGACACAGCGGAAGAGGTCGTCCCTCAAGGTGAATCCAACATGCGGGGGTCATTGTCCCACATGATTGGAGGGACTCCCCCGCCTGGGATGAATTCGTGCACGACGATACAGCGTTGGTGCTGGGTTCTACTACGATTCCATCCCCGCATTTCGAGGGAAAAAAATGGCTGAGCATTCCACTTCATATGTGGTGATGGAAATTTTGAATTTGCCTTTTTATCTTCGTGCAGATCCACGTTTTACGTTGCTGAGCGACATTGTTTCAGGGCCTAAGAAACCAGTCAACTGTGCGCCATGGCTGCTCCCCGTCATGCGTGATCTGCGGCAAAATGACATTACTGTCCTCTTCGCATCCGCTGACTACGAAGCCCACGTGGCACTCTTATCTCACAAAATGCTGGGATACCATGGATGCACCAAGTGTGAACAAAAAGCTGAAAGAGTGGGAGATTTTTTTGATTGGGCAACCAAACACACGCTTGCGCCACCGCCGAGCAAGACTGGTCCTCGTGCATGTCAGGATGGACGAAATGCAGCAAGGCTGGGTTTGGATCATGTGCATGGATTCAAGAAGGAACCTGTGGTAGCACGCATGCTAGATGATTGCATCGTGCAATCCCCTGAAGACGCACTGCATCTTGTGGAAGGTTGTATGAAAACTCATTTGTTTCGGTTGCTAGCAGGAAAGAAAGACGTAGCTGACCCAGGGCAAGGCAGACGGTGGGACACGTGGCTTGAGAAGCTCCGGGATATCAAGATGCCCTCGCTGCTGCTGCGACAGGTGTTTGACAGACGCTGGCGTCAGTACTGCGGCCTTACAGGAAGGGCCTGTAGTGCATCTCCTTTCCAAACACCCGGGTCCATGACTGGTGAAGACTGGTACACACTGGCTCTTTGCGGGGAATGGATTTACCAGGGTTTGATACGAGACGCGAAGCTGCTCGAATATTGCGTGACGCTGTGCACGATTTTTCGATTGCTGGCTGCACCTGTCATAACACCCCGCCTCACCGCCACGCTCGAGCGTCTGGAAAATAAGTTTGAACGGCTGCATGTGGAAGTTATGCCACCCATCGCAAGGCCATTGGTGTTTCATCGTATCAGGCATTTAATCCGAGACGTGAAGAAGTTTGGGCCCATGTTTCGTTGGTGGACTTTTCGCAACGAGCGTTACATCGGACAGAAAATGCGTACTCTGCGAAGGAGGAATGATATCGAGTCACATATTGAGGCAAATATGATTAGAAATAAACTGGGTCGTTTCCTTACGGGAACACAGGTAAAAGCACAAGCAGACCTTGAGTGGCTGCAAGATCTGCAACCGGTGGATCTGGAGCTTTCTCACCCGGAGAATGTGAGGCGCCAAGGTATGAGTGAAATAGCTGCTGCAATTCTGGAACGGCGGGAGCGAACCCGAACACGCCTGAACCTGGTGAAACACCCTGAGACTTCGCCTTTGCGAGTTATGGCACGGCGCCCTACGCAGCAGGATGAAAGAGATGCAGTACGGTCAACATCGCAGTCTGTATTTCCCTCAACATGTGACATATCCTTGGTATCCAATCATGTAACCGCAGCGCAGTGTAACTTCGTATCTATGTTTGTGTGTCCGTGTGTCTTTCCCTTTTGTGCAATAATGTAGGGTGCATGCAAAAAATATGGATGATGAGTTACTGCTTGTTGAAGATGAGGATATCAGCATGGAGTGTCAAGACTTCGTACAGCTTGTGCTTCAGAACAGAAGATTTACTTGTGCAAATGGCGTACCTCGCCTTAGCAAAAGAGATTGTTCTGTTTGCTTTGTGTATCTGAAGAGCGGAGAATGGCGCAGAGTTGACAGCGGTGTCCAGATGTTCCTGACCGATAGGTTCCCCTCGTACAAGCCTCTTCGTTCTTTGCAAGTTGTGAAATATCCTGTCATTGATGCACCAGCCATGCTAGGCAAGAATCTCACTGTGCTGCATGGGGACCCATCTGTTTTGCCTGGAAGTGTAATTGTTCCTGTGGACCATGTTTTGTGCACTGGCATCGCTGTTCCGAAACCATTAGCTGACACAGCCAAGCCAGACGGACACAAGCGCATTGTCGTTCCAAATCTATTTCTATAAACTCTAAACGTTTTGACTTTCTGCAGCAATTAAACTGAAATAATTTCCTCCTGAAAAATCATATTGTATACATGTAATTTATTTCACTTTCATTGATTTTTGACAAGGAAAGAAATTGAATAAACAAATTTCCATCGGAAATCATTAATCCAGAGTAATCATTTACTATAGGATTCTACTTCGCAACGATTTCTTAGTAGGTTCAAAATAATCTTGATTTTAAGATTAAAATCTGTCAGTCAAACAATTTTTCTTAACAATCAAGATTTTGCCTTGATACTAAAGCTTAAATCTTGATGCATGGATTTTGTGTGGCTCAAGACTTTTTGCTGCCCAGCAATTATTAGATTTTTACTTGATTTCAGGTATTTATCTAGAAAATCAAGTTTTTGATCTAGAAGTCAAAATTTTATCTTGAATCAAGATTTTTAAAACTGAATCAAGATTTTTTTCTTGTAAATCAAGATTTAAGTCCTGATATATGAATTTTCTGCCCCGGCTTAGATTATTGTTTGGTTCTCGGTATTTATCCTGAAGTCAAGCTTTTTTTCTGATATCAAGCTTTCATCCTAACAACAAGGTTTATTTCTTGAAGTCAAGATTTTTTCTTGAAGTCAAGATTTTATCTCTGTTTTCATGATTTTGTCTGAATGGCTGAATTTTTTTTATATACCTTCTTAAATCTTGATTCAAGATAAAGTCCTGATTCAAGATCAAGTCCTGACGTCAAGATTAATATCCTGACATCAAGATCTAATCCTGATGTCAAGATTTATTAATTGACGTCAAGATTAAAATCTTGAGTCAAGATTTTATCTTGGAATTCATGATGTTGTCTGAATGGCTGAAAATCTTACGAATTTTTTTTATATGCCTTTTAAATCTTGAGTCAAGATATAAATCTTGATTCGAGATGACGTCTTAAAGTCAAGATTTTTATCTTGAGTCAAGATTTTTTTATCTTGAAGTCAAGATTTTTATCTTGAAGTCAAGGATGAAAAGAAATCTTGAAAACAAGAAAATATCTGAAATCAAGATTTTTTTTTCAGGTCAAGATTTTTTTTGTCCCCTTAGTGTCAGCTGCACTGTTGCTGGCTGCAGTGTTTTCTTGTTGTTGTTGTTGTTGTGCAGGCCCAGGACCTGGGTTGCGCCATTCTTGAAAACTTGCCCAAACAAATTTGGGTGTACTTGCACAGAGCTTTGCATGTGTTGTTGCATTTCAAAGCCAACGAGTACACATATGTCCTGTCGTTGCACCTGCTGCTGTTGAACTACTGGCGAAGTGTGAACCACCCTGCTTGGCGAGCGTTCCAGCATGACCCCAGGATGTTCTCTGAAGAAATGTGAAGCGAATCTCAGCAGCGTTGCGAAGCATTCTTTGAGCGACCCGATGCGGTTTGATCTTCAACACCGTGACGTACAGAAAACGCTGTTGTTGCTGACTCACAGTCGTGAAAACCTGGGCGAAAGCTCCCGTGATTTGGACGGGCAGAAGATTGAGCCTCGGGGTCCAGAGGTTGAGGCGGCGTACAATTTTTTACTAGAGCTTGTTGCAAGCATTAAAGTGGGAACTGCGAGAATGTACCCTGTTGGCGCAGCTGAAGACTGGGATTCCAAGGATGACATGAAGAACAGGCTTGTTCCATTCGAGATCAAAGTTGCAAGTCAAGAATGATGTTCTTCCTCAGTTCGACAGAAACGTCCAGCGCTGCAAGCGCCTTTCGGTTTTGAACTGGCTTGTCACTGTTCGCGCAGCAATTGAGGAAGGAGTCGTGGATGATCCGCTCCAAGATTCCCAGGAGGCAGACTCGTAAGGGAACAGGGAGCTACAGGCATCGCAAGGCGCCGACCAGGAATTGTCACAGGCAAGTTTGCAGAGAAGAGATTCAGCAATGTCTGCGGCGGATGCGAAGGCCGGGGACGGCCCTGAAGAAGGGTCACTGGCGAGGAGTCCCAGAATGTTACCGCGGCCAAGGCGCAGGCGTCGAGGGGAAGCAGAGCTGGACGCAGCTGAAGATGGAGATGAAACAGACGAAATGGCGCACAGCGATTCCCAGTGTACCTCAGACAGTGACGATGACAACGCTTCAGATGACTGGGAGGGCTCTGCCGCCGACGCTGAGTCGGAAGCAGTTGCTAGCCAGCAATCACTTCGTCCGCCCTTGCGCAGCTCTGCACGCGCAGTCAGGGCAAGAACCTGGATGGCACGCTTTGGTGGGGATTTTGACACTGACTCGACTCCGTCGACAGCTTCACGCCAGGGGTAAAAGATTGGGCACGGTATGACAGGTCGCAATTTTTGCACTAAAACTTTTTTTCAGTGAGGAAGTTGCATTTGCGAAGGACCTAGGTCAGGGTTAACATTCCGGCTGATCCTTGTGTGGCTGTTTTAATAAATGTCAATGTAGCACTTTTATGCATATTCAAACTGGATCAAGTGTCGTTTCCAATGACATCAGTTTTAATTTAACCTAGTGTAAATTCAACTTTTCTTACTTCAGCTACTGTTTCAATGTCTGGAAATGATCAGTGCAGCAGAATTTAATTTACTGAGTCAGTTCAAGGAATGCAAAATGCTTTTATGCATAAAAGTCACAAATTTAGTTGCCACCTCGGCTGGGTTTTTTTGGATAAAACTTTTTTATATATCTTTTTTTTTTGCAACAGCTTTCCCTCATTTATAATTTTTATGCATAAAAATGTTTGCCGACAGCTGGCATCATCGGCTTTTCTACGGATTTCATGTATGATCCTTTTATGTGATTTTTTTGAAAGTTAGTGGTACTACTGCGCGATCAAGTTACCTCTAGATCTCTACTCCTAATATTAATATTGTAAATGGTGGTTATCGGATAAACAGGAGAGGGGGGATTGTAGGCGCAGATAGGTCACGTAGTAAATATGTGCTACTTTAATATACCACTGTGTCAATCATCTCATGAGTCCAGACACACTGATAAGAGGCAGTTAATACTAATAAAACTCTTAACCGGGTAACGATAATATTACTAGAAGTGACAGTGCCCGTTACACTTTTTAGACCGGAATATATTATCGTTAGGCCGGACCACGCCGGAGAGTTCGGCTGGTGTTTGCTTTGGTTGTTTTTGGCTCCGCCGCTAGTCTCCCACATTTTCCACCGCGACCATCTTTGACCCTTATTTCAATCATGATATAAGAACAGAGAATTGGGTTACTAGCAGAGTGGATTGAATTGGTTGTAATAAAGAAGAGGCATCATTAAATATATTATTTTAGACCAGAACCGGCAAAAGTAGTCTAACCGTTCGAAAACTCAATAAAGGGGCCTTTACGGGGGCTTTCAAAAGACATTGGCTAGAAACAGTCCACTGAATATTATATTAATATTAATATAAACAAGATAAATTTGTTTAACTCAAAGTCTAAGATGATTTTGATATCGTACTTGGCTGTACCCAGCAATATTAATGACGGTATGACGCTAAACTGCATCGGGTCTCTGCATATTTAATAACATTACACTGTGACTGCCGCCCGCTTTTTTCCTCTTTTTTCTTTATTATTATTATTATTATTATTATTATTATTATTATTATTATTATTATTATTATTATTATTATCATTATCATTATTGGACACCGTGATAGCCCAGTGGTCAAGTTCTACCATCTGGGCCCTGTCGCCAGTTCGATTCCCGTCGGTGCCACCAGTATTTTCATTGAACATACCGCTCCGTCTGGACCAGTATTTTCATTGAACATACCGGTCCGTCTGGAAGTGTTGGAACTGCCCTTGCGGGGGTGTCATTAGAGCCTATCGTCAATTCTTCGTACTCCCCTCACGGGTGAGACGATGGAGGCGCATGTGCAGAAATGCATCAGCCATTGACAGAGAAGCACTATCATTATCATTATTATTATTATTATTATTATTATTATTATTATTATTATTATTATTATTATTATTATTATATTATTATTCAGCCCAATGGCCTCAAGGCGTTAAACTGTGACGCCAACTCATAACCCTTTGGTGGTAGATGCTGGGGAGGAGGGTCGTTGCGCGCGTAAAAGATCTTAAACTCCGCATATGCTGGTTGATAGCCCAGGACCCAGCAGACACCAGATTGTTATGGGTGGGGTTTCGAGGCAGCTCTAGCAACCGCGCTTGGTGTATGCACTTGCACATTCGGTGACGTCTTGCAAGAGGTTGCTGGGACTGCGGAATAACCTCGGCTTAGTGCAGTCTTGCCCTCAGGAGCTCCATCGGTGGCCCCGATCATCAGGCGAGAGACTGACACGGGGGGGTGGAGGACCTCGAACAAGGGTATTGGAGGCTTATGTCCGTTGAGGATATGCCATTAGCTGCATCAGTACGCCTCAGATATAGTAAATCTGCCTTGGAGTGTTGACTGTGACATATTTGAGGGAAATCCCGATGAAAAAACCTAGTCACACTTGCTAAACAGAGTTCCAGCCCAATGGCCTCAAGGCGTTAAACTGTGACGCCAACTCATAACCCTTTGGTGGTAGATGCTGGGGAGGAGGGTCATTGCGCGCGTAAAAGATCTTAAACTCCGCATATGCTGGTTGATAGCCCAGGACCCAGCAGACACCAGATTGTTATGGGTGGGGTTTCGAGGCAGCTCTAGCAACCGCGCTTGGTGTATGCACTTGCACATTCGGTGACGTCTTGCAAGAGGTTGCTGGGACTGCGGAATAACCTCGGCTTAGTGCAGTCTTGCCCTCAGGAGCTCCATCGGTGGCCCCGATCATCAGGCGAGAGACTGACACGGGGGGGTGGAGGACCTCGAACAAGGGTATTGGAGGCTTATGTCCGTTGAGGATATGCCATTAGCTGCATCAGTACGCCTCAGATATAGTATTATTATTATTATTATTATTATTGTTACCATTATTATTATTATTATCATTATTATTATTATTATTATTATTATTATTATTATTATTATTATTATGATTATGATTATTATGATTATTATGATTATTATTATTATTATTATTATTATTATTATTATTATAATTATGATTATTATTATGATTATTACCGGTATTATTATTATTATTATTATTATTATTATTATTATTATTATTATTCTTATTACACTTCATTTTTCTCTTTTTGTATCGCTTGATACCTCCTCCATTTTATCTCTTCTGCTTCCCACTCAGCTCTAGGAGTGGCAAGTATTCTATTAAAACAGTGCTTTCGTAAAATGTCTTTGAGCGAATTTGTTTGAAGTCAGGTGATTTTCCGATTTGACTGTAGCCACCAATAACGGTTGTGTCTTAGCAAAACTAGCATGCCTCTTTTATAGCTGAATTTAGCTCGTAAAAAGCGTCTTGATTTCAATCTGACGACCGCTTTGAAATTGAGATATGATTCGAAAATTGAAAATGGTCTGAATTTCACTCTTAAACACTACCAAGTTCAGATAAAAATATCCAGCATACTACAATTCCCTATATGAGGTCTAATGCTTTTCGAAACCTTGTATGAGGATATTTTCAAAACAATCATGATCTTACCCCATGATATGCATACTACTACTGCATGGGCTACTTAACAATTGGACAAAACAAATGATAATGTACAGAGTCGACTCGCAGTGGGTGTTTACCCGCTGTGCTTTTGCTTCTCAATGATTCTTGATTGACGTTAGGGTTAGGGTTGGGGCTAGGGCTATCCCTAACCCTAAACCTAACCCTGACCCTAACCCTAACCCTAGCCCTAACTTCAGTGGAATCGACGACATACTACAAAGTGAAAGAGCCTAAAAGTTGAAGGTTTCGTGGTGGAAATCTAACCGCGAGCCTCCCAGACTGCGCCGACTGCTCTGATCCCACAGTTCGTTCACCATAGGCTCAGGCCCGCAAGCAAAGACCAGCCCTGCCTG